>DWFV01000881.1:0-12485 GCA_018246775.1 Parelbella machaon machaon
AGGGCAATTGAATTCTTGTTATAGAATTAAAAGCTTGGCAGGCAAGTTGTAAATTTTAAAAACATTGGTCATACTTATACTTAAACATTATATTCTTGTACACTGTTACCAACATTATTTATTTTCGATGTGATAATCAGCGTATCCTGAGATGGGATCAAATGTACTTAATACTTCAATTTCTTTCACTTTAACTGGTCAATTTGTCTAGTTGTTAATGTATTCAGTAACCAAACCAAGGGTTGTAAATTTGATTCCCACCCACAGTAAATATATTAAAATGATAATAATACAAATATCTGTTCTGTGTTTGGGTGTAACAGTGTTAATATTATAGATTTACATATGTATGTTAATTTAAATTCAATGTAATATAGGGAATTTAAAATGAGTTAAGATTTTTATATCTAAAAATTGGACATCAGTTACACAATATAATTATGTATTGAAAGTCTAAAATCACCTATGTTCACAAATAAAGCTTTTCTTAGTTATTTTTATGTTATGTAGAAATAGGCTTGCGTTTGGATGCAATCTCACCTGATGGAATGCGAGATGCAGCCTAGGATGTAGCACGCTCGCCTAGAAAGTGCTTATTAACTCTTCCTTTAATAATTCCAGAATCAATTGTGTAAATTGACCATAGACTGTTATTATTTTTGAATTCTTTATTATTTCAGGTGTCAACTAAATCCAATATGCTAGTATGTAATGCAACTGAATAGTGAAACAGTCAGGTAATAGATTGTAAATAATACCATCTTAATTGTTAAATGTTTCTTTAAATAAACTATGAGATCAGTTACTGTTTTTGTTTGTCTTCTATGTACATACATAATCGAAGTGTATATCTGTTATTGCATGTATTTTAGAGCATTTCGTTATTGATAGTTTGCAAACACTAAAACATACTTTTGAAAAATTTCTGTCTTTGTTTAAGTCAGGTCGGGAGGACCAGCTGAATCAATTTTATCAAGATTGCCTTTCATACATTTTGAATTTTTCAGACAGTAATTTAGGCACAGGGTCAGGTGACGCGAGAGAAGATGGGTGCAGCTAGTTTGAGATAAATAAGTACCCCAATACTACTTGACCGGTCTCAAATGACCCTTTTCCATTTGAGTTTAGATCTAGAGGGCTTGGCTGGTTATTACTTAATACTCTATGGATCTAACAGAAGTCCTCACTGCAAGCCCCGTTCGTTTGGCAGGGCTTAAAAACGTTTTATTAAATATAAAATTCTGCTGTCTTCTCTTACTCACTTCATTCATCATGTGATGTTGGGGATTTAGAACTTGTACTTGCAAGATATAAAGCGATATTAATTCCTGGCTTGGAAACTATCAAGTTCTTTTTTCGTCGCAAGAAGCAGAAGTATAAAATCGATGATCGGTCTAAAGGTGTTTTCTACATGGGGCAATAATGGTAAATAAAACTGTTTGGATTTCAATATCGAGCAAGAGTTGCCTTTTTACTAGGTACGCTTTTCTAATTACATTAGACAACCTTGATTTTAAGGATTTGTCTGCTCGTGCGCGAGGCACAAAGCACGCCTCTGTACACACATAAACGAGCTTATATCCACTGAAAATGCGCTGGTGTTAAAACGCGTCGAAAATACGTTAATCTGAAAGAGACCGAACTTGATAGAACAAAATATTCAAATAATAACTTAGTGAAAAAAAAAACAAAGTAGAGTTAAAACCTTTATTTCTTAACTAACAATACAATGGCAAGCAAACAATTTATAACAAAAATGTTACCATAGTCATTGTTACATATATAGTTAACATCTGGAAATAGAATAAAATGATCTCACTGCACTCACTACTTTTGTGAAAAGGAATGTACGACGTGATTCCGAGGCGCTGTCATTTATTATATAGATTACAAATTGTTTTTATTTTGAGTTGTATTTTTATTAAATGGTTGGAAAAAAGATTATTTATTTAAATTTTGTTACAAAGGAGACACACTAAACTGTTCCCTGCAAGTCATGCTTATTCATAAATATGAAAAACATTCATTTAAAAATGGAATTGACAGATCTATAGATTAAGAAATGACAAATATTATGTATTTAATTTTATCACCTTACATTATGACAGCGGCCTAATGTACAATACTGGTTAGTTGATCTCCCTTTTCATCAACACAATTACAAAAATAAATAAATACAGTTTAATAACAAAATAGATCTCTGTTACACAATTAGTTTTAATAAATATCAATAACAAGAAACAAAAAGCAAGTGTGAAGAGATAACAAAATAAACAATGTAAATGCAGAGTGTATAACACGCCAGTGCAAACGTTTCTTTATCAATTTATAACCTTAAAACATTACCCATCTAGATGTCTCTTACCTCTAACCGCACCCCTCATTTTATATACAGATCTGTCCAATGTATTGTAAAAATCCCTGTTTCGCCTCATATGGTGTTGCAAATGTATATTTAAAAAATCACATCGATTTCGATAGCTACAGGAAAGATTACTAGACAGGATAAAATTAACGCTCCATTTGACAGTTTTACGAAGGTTACAGAAAAAAAAGTTATTAAATATATTGAAAAAAATCTACTGGACGGATAGAGGCCTAACAGGATAAAAATTATTACAAGTAAACGAAATTCATAGCAAAATACATATTTGCGCATAGCAACACCAGCGACGTGTTTTCGGTATTCACTGACAGACCAAACCCACCGGGGTATTCAACACCTTGTTACGTTACGTTACCCAAAAATCGGTTAAAATACAAATTTACAAGTCACCGTCCGAGACATTGCCTTCAGAGCTACGTATAAATATTTGCAAAATCTAAAACATGTAGAATATAAGAAAATTTGGCTTAATAACAGACTT
The DNA here is from genome assembly GCA_018246775.1 of Parelbella machaon machaon. Classification (NCBI taxonomy): domain Eukaryota; kingdom Metazoa; phylum Arthropoda; class Insecta; order Lepidoptera; family Hesperiidae; genus Parelbella; species Parelbella machaon. Next base: position 2,868 of record DWFV01000881.1, read on the forward strand.
CTATAGTAATGAAACTTAGAATATTAAACACACGTATACTTTGCGAAAACATTGTTGAAATGATAACTTTGTTTGTTTGTTTCTTTTTTCTTGTACTATATTGCTACATAGAGTTAACGAAGTTAATGTTTAAAAGCATAATATAATTTTATAAATGTCGGTATAAACATATAGTTAAGTTATATTTTTTTTGTAGTAATAAATGATTAAAACTTACAGTCTACTTTAATTATTTTTATTAACAACTAAAAATGGCAACCAACATTAAATTTCTCAGGAATACTATGTTCTCCCAAAAGATCATCACTCCACACAAGATGGCAGCAGCGTGTTGGAGTGGATATAGCTACATTTAAATATTAAGCCTGGAAACATTAAGACTCCAGTTCATTAAATTTAATTTAATATTCATGCATCAGTAATAATAAAATAATTAGTACTCATATGGTAAGAAGACACGAGGAAGCTCTGTTAACATTAAAATCAATATTGTTGGCAATTTGCTAGGTAACAAAGTACTTTTTTTACGTTGGCAGTAAATTACTTAGTTCAAATTAATTATTTTATTAACAATGACCCAAAGCCGTTGAGTTCGAGATGCGCCGGATGTACAGATGTCCCCAGGTGAAAGACGCTCCCAGCAAACGAAATAAAAAATTAACTTCGTTTATGAGAACATTTGAAACTGTTTTCAATATAAATTCAATAACACCAAGCTACACATATAATTTGGCACACATTATACATAAAACCACTGATTCCATATAAGTTGGCATGTTCCACACAATTGTAAAATAAATAATTAAAAATATCTGCTAAAAAGCGTTAGACAATATATTATATACTTAGAGTAATATTTAATATTAATACATATATTTTGTTCACAGATGTGAACCAAATATTCGGTATAATAAAGTGTAAATTACAACATTGAGAAAAATTTGACAAAACTTTGTGTTGATAACTCTTACAAATAATATTACATTCATAGTGCAGTGCCCAGCGTGGGTATTACTTGCAATGTACTGTGTTATATCAGGGTGCCACCAAAAAGGTCTTTATAATTTCTTTTTAAATGTGATAAATAATATTACGTACGTAAATAAATGATAACACTAAACAGGTATATATATTTAAATATGTATGTAGATTTGTAAGAGTCACCTACAGTGTATAGTATGTAGCGAAACAGTTCACTTCTTTGTAGCTGTCTTTGGGAGAGCTGGTGCTGGTGCTGGTACTGCTTCTTCTTCCTCATCCTCCTCTTCTTCTTCTTCTTCCACCACTTCCTCCTCAATTTCCTCAACATCTATTTCCTCGTCGACTTCCTCATCCGATTCTATTTCTCCTTTCTGAAATGATAACGACTAATTTTAGATGAGAAGATACACCAAGATTGACAGCCCTAATGTAATAAATCTTCTTGTACATTTTGAGTATGAGGTATATATTTATCATTGTTTGGCCTGTTGGACTAGTGGCTGGTGAATCTGATTGTTCAACAGGGCATTGAGGATGCGAATCTCGCCCACTACAAAAAATTATTTTGTGAGCAAGTGTTTTCTGTGTCTCTGTGTAATATAATATCTATGTAAGTATCTACTAATGAAGATTATCAGCAGTCTGGTTACCACTACGCGGGTTTTCTTCGAGCCTACTTTAGGTTACATGGTTGTGTGGAAATTTCTTAACACATTATTATTATTATTATTTTTGTGAGTTTATGAGTGTATGTGTTTATGTGTGGGTGTACATGTGCTACCTCGGCAGCGGGCTGTGTCACTGCGCTCGCCGTAGTGAACTCGTCCACGGTCGATTCTGAAAACATGTTCCAAATATTGTAATTTTGATTGGCCCGCAAATTTGTTTACTTGTATTTATTATACAATATATTAAAATTTATGTCTTGACCAAACTGTTCAGATACTCGATAAGGCTTCAAAACTGACGTGCATTCATGTGATGAATGTGGAAGAAGCACGGCAAGGTTTAGAAGTATAACTTAAAAAATGATAAAAACGATATCGTACCGGGGTCTCTCTCAGGGGTATCTCGCGGCGCGTCCTGTATCAGCGACAGGGTCATCTTACCGCTCACCACCAGCTGGGCACAAATATATGATTCGTTTACTTTTAAAGTATACCTTAGAAGTACACCTTTTGTACCTGATAATATCCTGTATGCCTACAAGGACAGGGCATAAAGAGAAAAATATTTATGTAACACCATTGTATGCCTACTGATCACGATTAATTAATTGAATAATTTGTCTGATAAGCCCCCACTCCCAGTTTCAATTTCAGACATTGATATGCCTTAGCTATTTTTTTTCACCTTATTACTTAGATGGCGTATTAAGCTATTAGTTAAATGTCGGTACCTATCAACCTCTGAGATGGAAAATTGGAGAGTGGCTGCCTTGAAATTGAATATACATATATAAGAAGAATGCGATTTTCTAAATTTTCGTCAGTCTGTTCATCTGTTTGTTACGGTTAATCTCCGAAACAGCTATATATAAATATTTTGGTCGCAAATACAGCTTAAATTTGGATTCTAACTAGTAAGACAACATCATTGCCCAATCAAATGAGTCATTTGTAAAGAACCATCATAATAAACTGCCATAAAAGAGCCATTCTGGAACAGCTCTTGAGGAAACTAGTTTCTGATCATCGAGAGGGGGAGGGAGTGCTCACCGGCGCGCTGCTGGCGGCGCGATCCTCGGCGAACTGCGCCACCAGCACGCGCGACTGCTGCGGGATATCCGTCTCCAGGAAAATCGACTTCACCTCCTCGGCCTCGTGCTGCGGAATAACTTCAGTTAGTAATCGCATACAACATCGTCGTGCCAAGTGATAGAGAGCACCGAGTGCCAAATATCTCTGTTCTTATAAGATTTACTTTCTATTTCTACATTTATTCCTCTCATCTTCCATGCTCCTTCAACGACGCAATCTATACACAAATGTACATATCATGTAATTGCAAAACTTTTTTACTAAAAGTCACGTATATATAGCAATTACTGTTATATTTAATAAGTCGTACCGCGGCGCGCGGCGGCGGCGTGGCGCGCGCGGGCGGGCGCTGCTCGCGCGGCCACGCGCCGCCGTCCGCCGGGTGCGCCGTCGTCTCCATGCCCACCACCTGCCGGAGCCCGCCGTTGCATTACATCTGATATACACTTTTAAAATGTCGGAAACAAGTCTGATGCTACCATATTTAAGTTTGACATTTTTAATACCCTTGCATCAGTTCTGGATATTGCTATTCATCGTGACAATGATGTGGAAAGTATTTACTTTATATTTTTAAATTTCGACCTAAATTGATATTCTGCTTTCCTGTTGGTTCAATGGTAAACCTAACTGCTGAGAGTGAGATTGTTCAATTCTCAAACAGGTCACGTACTCGTATTTGTGTGATGAGTACCAGTCTTGGGGTAAAATTATCAATAAAATTGGGTTCAGATTGCCGTTTGTACAAAACAAAATATTATCATCGTAACTATTTTAAGAACTGTACATTACTCTTCCACCTGTATTGAAGTAATACAATTTTTGACATTTTCAAAATTAAACAATCAGGTGTGTTGTGTAAAATTGTGTAATAGAAGACGTGAGTTAAAAATATATTTATTCTGCTTGTGGTATAGCTCATGAATTTTATAGACCATGTGTGATAATTCAGGAGGGCTAACACATTACAATATGACGTACATATTACAATACACACTACAATATGAAGAACACATTACAGTATGAAGTGTGTGATAATGATTCTTCCACCTACAATTGCACCTCTGTCGCCGCTATAATTTATCGACAAATCACCTGAATTCTGAATGGCAATCATAATTAAAACCTCGTTATGTGATTGAAGTTTAATAAAGATAAATAGATGTGATTGATATGTGATTGGTTTCTGATAGAGGCTAAGCTATTACTAAATATATAAGAAGCTGTTAAACATGAACAAGTGCAAAGCCTCTATTCATCACGTATTTTACCACTTCTGTCCTCTGTATATGTTAATCCTTCAATTTATCACTAAATCTAATCTTACCTTGACAGCTGCATTCTCAATATCCTCAGCCGCATTCTCTATATCCTCAACCACAATCTCAGTATCCTCAGTTTCAACTTCTATATCCTCACCCGCATTCTCAGGGACTGTTCTACGAATAGGTGAATATCTAATATAAGGCCGCGTTTTCATTTCTTCAAGATGTTCCGGCGTGGATCGTCTAATCACAGTAAATCGCTCCCTCTTCAAGAATTTATCGGTCGCTTTCGGTGCAGATTCATCTGTTAAATTATTCATCGCGTCACTCTTTTCGAAAACTTCCATAAGTTCCGCGTTTACTTCATGATCGGCGTCAAGTTCAATGTCATCGGGACTTTCTCCGACTTCTTCTTCAGAATCTAATTCGAGTTCAGGAGTAGTATCATATGTTTCTGCTACAACCTCTTTAGGTTCTAGCGAAGTCGCTTCTGGTACTGATCGCTGATCTTCAACTTGGATAGAATCAGATTGTATAGGTATTTTGTTCTCCAGCGTGGATTCATTAGACTGTGGAGTGGAATCTTTTAGTGCTGATGCAATTGATTCGGAACTAGATTCTACAACTGGTGCAACTACTTCTTGTGAAGATACTGCTATTTCTGATGACAATGCGATATGATCTGGGATGGTTTCTTTGAATTCTGTGGTGAGTGTTTTGTGTTCTGAGATCGCGAGTTCAGACTTAGGTGTAGATTTTGTATCATCTGCAGAAGTGTCTATTGGTTCCAGAGATGTAATGACCTTAGGTTCGGGAGGAGGTTCGTTGGGTGAATGGGAAGGTTTTTCGGGTTTTGGTAAAGATTCTTTTATTTCGAGCGGAGGTTCTTGTAAAGATTTAGTTAATTCTGCATGAATTTCATTGGATTTTGATGTAGATATATCATGTTCAGGTATAGATTCTTTGAGTTTTATTAGCGATTCATTAGGTTCAACGGCGGTTACGTTAACATCTAACAAATGTTCTTTAACTTCAGGAGATGAATCTTTTGATTCCGATAAGGACTTTTCGCGTTGAGGAATTGGTTCCACGGGGTCAGGGAAAGGTTCCTTATATTCAGAGTTTAAATGTTTGGGTTCAGGAATAGATTCTTGGGATTGGGAACCGGCTTCTTCAAGGTAAGTAATAGGTACTAGTGGTTCAGGAATAAGTTCGTCAGATTCAAGAACAGTTTCTATTGTTTTGGAAAGAGTATCTGAAGGTTCAAAAACAGGTGCTTTGGGTATAGGAATATTTTCATCAACCTCTAAGGCCTGCTCTTTGCTTTCAAGAATCATATCAGTCAGTTCTGAGACGGATTTTTGGGATTCAAAAATAGATTCGTTGCTAAATTCCGGCAAATTTTCTTTACCCATTGAGAGCATAGATTCTAATGTAGGTTCAGAAATGGGTTCTTTGACAATGTCGGAATCTGATGGAAATTTCTGGTCTCTGGATTCTCCAACAGACCCGATTTCTGTCATAGTGATTTGACTTGGGACAGACTCAAAGGAAAATTCTTTCACAATCTCAAGATCGGACGGGGATTCTTGCGATCCTAGGATAGATTCTTTCTCATTTTGAAGGAGTGCAGGTTCAGGGAAGGTTTCTTTAATTATTGCAGTTTCTGATAAGGCCTCCTTTTGTTCTAGGAAAGGTGCACACTTATTTATGGGTTCTTTAACTTCTGATGAATAATTTTTTAATTGTATGGCAGGTTCTTGAATGGATTCCATTACATCTTGACCAGGTGATGGTGCTTTAACTACCTTAGTGGGTTCTGCTTCCTTCGGTTCTGGCGTTAGTTTTTTGTCGTTAACAGGCTCTGGCGTGGTCTCTTTGGAAGCATCCTTGTATTCACTTGTAACGATTTGAACAGGACCAGTATTTGATATAACTGTACCGTTGGTGTAAGGGCGAGCATTATCCTGCAGGTCCTGGAATTTTAACGATACAAAATTTTATGAACTTACAAGACCAATTTTAAATATCAGTTACTTGCTCCAATGTTACTCAATCGTTATAAAATTATCCAAAATTTGTGACTACGCATTCAATAAAACTTCTTTGTACGACACTTTTAGAAATACGACAAACAAAAAAAATATTGATACCATACTAAATAATATTACAATTAATCTAAAAAGTCAACTTTAGCATTGTTATTAGTAATCAGCATAATACCTATGGAAAAAACTATAGACTAAAATACTCTACATCAAAGCTAAACATTAATTTAACCGCATCATACAACAACTACCACGAACATTACTTCTATATATGTATTTTACTATCGATTTATAAGCTAAAACCAAAAACGAGCTAAGCTAACTTAAATAAAAAGCAAATCCACTCTTACTAATATCCGTTTTAGGTTTCACTTATTAGTATTAAAATTTTATGAGGGTTACAGTAGTTTAATTATTTGTTTATTATTTTTAGTATTAGAAATGATATGGTACAGGTTCGAACAGACAGACGAAGGCGGCAGTAGATGTGAAATTAAAGAAAAAAATCAGTGCAGAGGTCAAATAAGAGGGAGATAGCAACAAAATATAATAACGACTAGAGTAGCTATATACATGAAATAAAAAAATAAACAAAAGACATGGGAACGTGACAAGGGTCAATTCTTTGTCACAAAAATTACAAGAAAAATTACAAAGGTAACAATAAAATTAGGTATGTACGATTATAAAGGGCAAAACAAATTTATAAATGTAGTAATATATTCTTTAAAATAATACTAAGTTATGTCAAACATGACTTGACTAAGAGAAAGTTTACGTGCCAAGAATATTATGGTGCATTCTGTTTTATTTCAGATCACCGTATCGTGCCAAATATGCTGGACTCGTGTTTTGGCATTCAACTACCTATTTTACAGCTTCTCGTGATGTTTTAAGTATTCGATCGATTGGCTAAAGATATCGATTACATTGTAAGAACAAGACCGTAAGTGACAAGAACACAATTAATACAAAGTGAATTAATTAAAACGCTTTGTGATTGTAGATCTTCAGTTAGAGATATTAAATTATGTAACTGCAATTAATATATCTATCTTCACACTTTTTAGAAACAAAAATGTTAAATCTAATGGAAAAAATAAAACAAAAGTAATTATTCACTTCAAATCGATAACAGATGAAGAAGAAATAGAAAAATATTTGTGACAGAGATTATTAATGTGAAAAAAAATGAAGCAATTGAAGCAGTATTGAATACAGCAAACGATTAAACAAATTGTATATAGGGGGACAAAAAAAAAACAAAAAGTCGATGGCGTGTGTCATGCAGTGACCTGTCTTTGCTGGTTTTGTGCGTAGCTCGCCTCCATCTGTTGTTGGACCTCCGCTACCAGGCCAGATATGGCCGTGACAACTGTCGTCGACAAATTCAATATTAATCAATCATATTACTATTTAACAAATGTTATGGCTTTGTTTTATTGGGAAGGTTTGGGTCTATCACGGATTAGGTGATTACATTGACATAGAGGTGTTGGGTATAACCACAGTATTATTTGTCACAACTTGGTGTAATACAATGTTTAAGACAATTTAACGTTAACTTTTACTAACATCATCTCACTGTTATTATTGTTTACACAATAAGTAAAGTTATTAACATTATACATACATATAACGACTTATAAACATTGGAAACATAAATTTTAGGAAATCGATGATGTCTGAATTTTAGTCATTCTTGTTCGTCTGTTGTAACTTTTAAAAATACTACTTTGCCCAAAACGTACATAATTAAAAATACGTTATTACTTCTGAGTACTGTCATTTTATTTAATAAACTGCTGTTAAGTAATTATCCCGCTATCAATAAAAACTGAAACGAAAGTGAGAAAGGTTAAATATAAACTGCTAACAAAACACTACTGAAGGACGCGTCTGAAATAGCCTCATCGGACGTTGTTGCACCCTTGGACCGCGCCCAAGTCTCTGTTAGTTAACGCATATTATAATTTACATCATCGGCATCGCGTTCATACAAATCATTTTATTAGCGACACAGTTTATTACTCGGCTTCATATAACGATTAGATACTAATTTATTATTCTCTTGCCATTATCTGCCCGGTCTTTGTCGATTATTCTTCTGTTTACAAATTAACATGATTAATTTCTGTTATTGCAGTTCCTACATCTGTCAATGGTGTAAAATCCTATTATTGGATTTAACTTTTTCTAACTTTGTGTTTGATTGAATTTTTTGTATTATGAGTACTGTGAATTTTTAAATATTTTCATATTTTTTTTATATTTTTTAATATTTTTTTAGTTTATCTATATAAATTTCATTTTTCAAAACGTTAGTCAAATTAATCGGTATCCGAACCCATTCTATCAAAGGTACAAATTACAAGGCAACATAATAAAAAACAACTCTACATCTAATTCCACAATTGTCCAAAGCATTCGGAGTTTTGATGCTGCGTGCAGATAGACACATTTTACGTCCTGGAACTAAAAGGGCACAACCGTCACCATGCCGCAAGCCACCTTTTAATACAACTATGGATATAACACGCATTTAAACACGAAGTTGCTTTATAAAGTTGAACTGCATCTCTTTCTCTACCAATAAGCATACTACACTCTTGATATGTTTTGTAAAATTGAATGGAAGTAACAAATATACGGAATATACCATACAAAAGGTACAAATAAATATTGAACTTAAGTCAATTTAAGAATTGTTTCTATAACATTATTGCTTGTTATAAGCGTAGAGAAAAAGATGGTTCGTCGACACCGTTTGGAAGTCAATTCAGGTGATATATTAAAAACGAGTAGTATAATTCTGGAGGAATTATTATACCAAAGTTGTTTGCTTTCTGACTTACACATTGATGTAATTTTAATTCAAAAGTCGGAGAAAAACAACGCCATTAAAAATATACAACGTTTCAAATTAAATGCGATTATTAACTAACGGAAATTATTGACAAATAAAAAGCAAACTCAAATTGAAGAAAAAAGAATAAAATGGTAACAAATTCAGATGGAATATACTTTTAGGAGACAGAAATGTTTATTTGATATTTCCAAACGGTTCAACGATCAGCCCAACGGCGTGTATACCGCGTCTCGTGCCTCCAGCTGGCCGACGATCCTTCGCATCGCGCGCTCAGTCTCCGCGAGCCGGGCGCGCAGAGCCGCTAGCTCCACGTCTCCTACACAACACCCATCTTACAGCTAAAGTCCCAAACATAACTCAAAGCTAGGCACGTCAAACGTATGTAAGGGTGGAGATCTGGCTACCCTTTTACATAAAACTCTTAAAAGGTCCGATAATAATAGTGGCCTGTGTGGTGTTCATTCGTCAGAAGCATTTGAACGGTATGTTGGCGAGTGTATTTTACAAGAAAAAAGTACACAGCAAAACATAATACTAGAGTTATTTGTTGAGAAAATTTATTTTGATCGTAGAATCAAAAATCCTCGATGCTATGGTAAAGTAAAATCACAGAATGGTTACTTTGAAATATGGCTCTTTTTTTTTTAAATACATCATGTATCATAATAGTCGCTATAACATGCTTAACAGTTTTA
>DWFV01000882.1:0-12484 GCA_018246775.1 Parelbella machaon machaon
CATCATCATCATCATCATCATCATCATCATCATCATCATCATCATCATCAGCCTATTTTAGTCCACTGCTGGACATAAGCCTGCTGGATGCGACAAGCCGAAGACAGGGCGCGATGGCGCTCATTGGGGGAGGCCTATGTCCATAAATGTATACCTACATCTTAAATTAGCAATAAGGTATATTCGATAGTATGACAAGACAAATATCGAATCTATTTTAATAAGGCCCCTTACGCGATATACTGGTTTTTAAGAAAATAAAAGCTTTTGTCCACTTTAACAGGCATTCTTCTGGCGTTACTGGGTCACTTAATCGCACAAAAATAACATATAAACTCTTAGATAAAATCTCAAAGCTCACATATTCTTAATTAGTAATACATGTAGCTTATAAATAGAGCTGTCTCAGTTTTTATCTCGCTATCTTTATCCATCAAGCAGTTAGCAGGCGGTTAGCGGTTAATGAGAAAGGGGCTCCAGTTTTCCGATGAATAAATTTATTTGGGTTAATAGTTTGAGGATTTATGTTAAGGGTTTCCTGCACCACGATTATGTACATTGAATACCTGCTTTGGCGAGATTGGCGTTAATCTGCGTAATCGGGCGGAATCGAAGGAATGAATGTTAATTTGATCCTTCAACGCCCAATATTGTTTTCATGGTTCGTTGATCAAGAGCTGTGCGGTCAGTGGGCCCCCGGATAAGGAGCTAATGTTGGATTATGTAATAGGGTCGGTTTATGTTTCAGATTAAGTTGCTTTCATACTTTTTTTAAATGTATGTTTTGAGAATAATTTGAGGGTTTTTACAATCGTTATAGTTAACTTAATTCAATTAGCTTGGTATTTTTGTCGACATGTTCATGTCTTGTAGATCTTTTGAATAATATGTTAGATAAACCTGTAAGTATTAGAGAAACGAAAAAAAAACAATTCAGCGTTACTTTACTCAAAAGTGCATACAGGCTGGAGCTGTTTATTTCTAAAGTGAAATAGACATGTATCGCTTTTCTAGACGATTCTAGATGGTTCTGGCAGTTGTTGCTAAAGTTTTTTTTTATCCAGAAATAGGCTTGCGGTATAAGTCTCGTTATATCAACAATTTACGTCACGTAAAGGAGTTCATACCTTGACCTGTGTGTATATTAGTATGGATCAGTCATTAATCTAGCACGTGGACGACAGTTTCCTCAAACCGTAATTAACTACGTACTATTTGCACCCGAAGGGTATTTCGCGTGATCAAATGTTTTCAATAAAAACAAGAACACTGTATTTTTTTCTCAGACGTATTAAGCTTCAGGTTGAACGATATTACATATTAACTATTGCTTAGTTTACTACGTCAGCTAAGCATTGGTAAATCTACGATGAGTTTCAATTTGAGAAGGCTTTTGACGGTGTTTACTATCTATCCAGTTACCTTTCCGTCAGAACGCCTACGGATAATAAAAAGAAATGCTAAATATGTGTATCTGTACCATTCTAGATACCGTTTCTAGGTTTGGGTCTTTCTTGCTTGGAAAAGCTTCGTGCATATGCAACCGCTGCAGATCGCTTAGTAGATCTGGAAATTACCGGTTACGGAAGGGCGCTGACAACTTGTTCCGGTTATTAAGAAACTGGTCTCCGAGCGCCTCACAATTCTATCAGAAATATTCACAAGCATTTTTCACCTTATGTCATACGTACACTTGCGGTACTCTAAATTGTATTTTCTTCGACGAATGACTACAGTTAACAAAAGTTGTAGATAGCCAAAAGATTTTTTTATCAGTCAGTCGTATTTGGGTAAAAACATGAATTCGATATAAAAATTATAAATTTAATACAAAGAAAAGCATTATCGTTTTTAACAACAAAGTCTAAATAATTAAATGTATTTGAAGACACTGTCACAAAATTTACTTCGTAATGAAGCCCATTCTGAAAGTTTGCGTACGTTTCTTAGACACACGCAATTCTAATTAGTCTGTATGAATTGATAAACAATATAAATATACTGGAAATTTATTTGAAAATTCGAGCTCATTTAGCCGAAATTAATCTAGCTTGAAAAGTTCGAACATATGCACATAATTTACTAATTAAAATATGTTAATCAATTCGAATATTACAATGAATAAACATTTAGCTATATTGTACATTCCACAAATTGTAACAAGTGATTTGCATATACAATACGAATACATTAAATCTATTCCATATGTGTAGCTAACATGAATGACGTGTGCCGTTCAAATGACGCGGCCGTAACAACAGACAGAGCGATGTCTAATCTAGAGATAAAACTCGTTTACGAACGTACGAGTGACGAAACAGAAGCATAAAGCTCATGCGAAATGACTTAGTGACGTGTCTGAATACACGAGGTAATATATTTATTTACCTACAACAGAAGGATTACACAATGTTTTCTTCGCAAATCCTTTATTCGGTCGCATTAGGTTCGCAAATTACCTCAATTTCCTCATAGCGGTAACCGTTGAAATTTTACGAGGAAACGTTCATAACCTCACGAAATGTGTCTGAAAGTTTTTCACGCACTAATTTATGTCGGTCGACTGGATGAAGGATCTGTTTGGCGATCGGTCTAGCGATTAGTCGGCGGGGCTGTCACGTGATGAGTCACGGCTCCGACTTATTCCGGATATTGAAGCACGTAATCCCAATACAGTGTGTCTCCACTCGCAATTTATCGGACGATGGATGGCCCGACCATTATTTTCACCCCTTAACCTTCCCACTTATTAATATCTACATAATTTATTGTAAATTGCATTTTGCAGGAGTTACTCCGTGCGTGAATAAATGGTTCGGGGTTGCAGATTAAAAATCTTATAATGGGACATAGTTGACGTGTGTACTCGCTCGGATGATTGTCCTGAAACGAAGTGAAGGTGGTGGAAAACTCAGCAAGAGTTTTACTGCGAAAACACTATTGCTATAACACGAGTTGTTCTAGAATTAGTTACAGCTCTAGGAAGGGTTCTAGAGTTAATCAGCAGCTTTTACTTTGTAAAGATCTATTTAGAAATAACTAGGAAGCAGACATATTAGAACTTTAAAACAACCCATAAAAACACTTCTAATGAGGCGACTTTTCTTTTGACTCTGCTCAAATACAGAACGTTTTCGATCACTACCTTTAGGAATTGATAGTAATATACTGTAAGAAAATGTTACAGTAATAGTTATGTGATTTTAGTTCGTACATACGAGTAGGATGTATTAAAATATTTTCGGCTTGTAAAACGCAACTGTTCTCATAAGACGTACTGATATATTGATACTGTATTTAAATAACGGACTACAATTATAATATATCTTGTTACCGCAATGATATACAACCAAAGTGAACTCCTCAAAGAAACTAATACACTGCTTTTCGGCGCTCTTCTTTTGAGTGTTATATTGTATTTGTATTATATTGAAGGATGACTATGATGAAATATGTTTACGTTTCTTCAACATTCATGAAATTTATTTAATGTAGCGCTCTGTTCGGACAAAGAGCGACCATAATCGCACATTGTTCCCTACTATTTGAAGTTTGAACCCACAAAAGATTAGGGCTGTGAGTTAGCAAATTAAAATTTAATGTCTTTACCCGAGTTTCCTGAAAGGAAACTTAAGACAAGCCTTTTCTAACTTTTGACAAATGGCGTAATAATTTTGCGTAATAAGCGGATTATAAGCGCGGTGTTAAATCAATGTGAAAGAAGTGCAAATGTTCATGATGTACTAAATTTCTTTAGGAGGGCGATCTTGCCGAAATTGTGGTGAAACTTTTAAATATATCGTCCAATAAGTCTCTTCGTACCGACATTTCATTTAACGGTCAACGTTTTACACATTGAGTACAGTTATGTAGAAATCCTGGATACAATTATTTAACGTTTGATTTATGCATCATACAGAAATTGTAAAAATATTCTGATATATATTTTTTTAAATCATCATGTTCACGTCGTCGATTTTAATATTTTATTTCCGAATTCAAAAAGGTACAATTCCATTATTGTGAGCAAGTCTATTTATTATACTTATCTTGTAATAGAAATAAAAACTTTCTTCGTCCTCAAATCGCCCTTTACAAATCATAAAAATGATTGCATAATTCATTTATCATAAGTACAATCTTACATTTCTATAAAACTGACGTACGTCTACTAAAGTAATTAGGATACTCGAGTACACTTACGACAGGTAATATGAGAAGTTGAAGTGAGATTTTATAAGAAAATTCTAATGACATCACATGCTCGCCGGAAGCTTACATAAACGCTGAGAATGTAGACACCCGTTGATTTACAGATGCTAGCCGCGCTGTTATTGTGTTTAGGTGTTTTTAAAATAAATCCCGTATCTATGGTCGGGAGTAGCTCTTGATTTATACGATAGCTTTCGTGGAGTGAAACTTACCAGTCCGGCTATCGGGTTTTAAAAGTAGCTCTAACACTGTACATTGCGTTACGGGACTAAATTTTCATGTCATTGACCGTTATCCGTAGTTTTTCGTCAAATGTTCGATATTTGAATTGGAGGTTCCTTTGGACATTTTTATTAATATTCATACTTTTATAATAAAGAAGTACAGAAATGTTTATTCGTATCGAAGCATTAGATGAAAGCAAACATACTGTTAGTTAGAACTAGAGCGAAAAGGTATTTTTGATTCTTTTATTTCACAGTTTTGACAGTGGAGTTCAGTGTAGGCAGTAGGTGAATAGCCAATGACACCGTTTGTATCTTCTGTGGAATGCACTGGCCACTATAAAACTTAGTAATTCGTATTCGGATATACGAGTATTTTTACATATGTCTATATGTAAAAGTGTAACATTTTTAGTTAAAAAAAATACGTTCGGCACTGGTTGCGAAGAGTAAATCGCTTAAGATTTTTTTACGCTATCTCTGTTGTTACATCGTTAATTTATTGTGATGGCCTACGCCGAGTGAAGTTTCCCAGGCGCTACTGCATAAGTGTTATAAAAACTTACATAGTACGTATTATGTACTTTCAACAATTCTATTTATAAGCATTCAAAAGCAAATTAGTGTACATGAACACATAATTCCTGCGAAGCGGAAAATTATAATACTGTTATTTTTGCACTGGTCCTTTTAGATTATCAAATCAGTATGTTTAATAAGTTCATTGGTGTTTTTAAAGCGTTGGTGTCGCAATAGGTGTTATAAATGAAACTATAAGTAAGAGGGGTCAACGATTAAATTTAATTTTTAAATGGTAAAAGTATCTTTTTTCACGTATATTGTACATAATACTTATTACACGTGAATTATTTAGATATATAGGTTGACTGCCTCGTTGGTCGAGTGATTGCAAGCGTGACTGCCGATCGAGAGGCCTTGGGTTCAAATCCCGGGTCGGGTGCCATTGGATTTTTCTAATTTAGAATTTCTAGTAGTGACTCAGAATCTGGAATCGTGCCCGGTGTATGGCAATAGGCTCACCACCTATTCCATGGGACTTAAACGTAACTGGTGAATCGTGGGAATGTACTACACCCCTCTGCCTACCCCTTAGGGGATTACAGGCGTGATGTTACGTATCTAAGATGATAATAATACAGCGAAAAAGCTCAGAATCATGAAAGAGTAAGCAAAATGGTAAACATAGATTTGACCATTTTTTGTTAGAAAGAACACTAGAACAATTCTTAAGCGGTTCAAATCGGAAAATGTCTTACGCTTATGATAACTTATGTATTATTCAATTTGAGGATGATCGGTACGGAGACAAAACACGCAGTAAGAGAAAACCCAGGCTTTTTGCAACTGGTCATTGTAGCTGTCGTCGTCATGAACGCCTTTATCGTTCCACTGTTTGTTCTGGATATCATCTTAGAACAAGAAAGTCTAAGTCCATAATCTGCGTAGTCGGTCAAGTGAACTCACATGCTATAGATAACATTATGGATAAATCGTAAAAAATGCTAGTTCCTTTACGTTTTCCACCACCATTACAACAACTAAAATTACTGAAACAATTGATATACACATACATAACATATAATATGTATATGCATATTCTATATCTATACGAAAATAATACTATGACAAACGATGTGGCCATTTTCTATAGTATATTGAAAGTGTTTCTGAATTGTCAGTTCAGAAACTTCAATTTTATGTTACGCGTATATCATCCAAGATACACGGATATTGCGTATTGGTGGTCTCGTATATACGTTGACGTGTTTTTGTACCGAAATTCAAATATCCATAGGATTCAGAAACGCTTTTTTAAATTATAATTCCATTTTTCAAAGTACAATGTGAATAAGATTGTGTTCTTTATTATTGCGAAGTACGAGTATGATAAATCAGTAAAGGCTAAAATCTAAGTTTAATGATGTGACAAATAGATACTCGTAAATGCGCTCGTCACGTGAGGCTTATGTCTGGTAGTCAACTGGTACAGATTCAGTGATGATAAAGGTGTCGAAGATGATATGAATGATGATGAAGATGATGATGATGATGATGATGACAATGAGTATAATGATGATGGAGACGATGGCGATGATAACGATATTTTCGTTACAAATTGACACACCTACAAGTAAAAAAAAATAAAAGCGAATTACGGGATCGATAGATTTCTAATATTTAGAACAAAAATCTAATTAATGTTTAGGCCAATTACGTTGATGGTCTGATTGTTCGTATTATACTTAACGGCGATTCAATTTAGCCACCGAATGCTGCGTCAACCGAATCTAGAGAAGAAAGAGCTATAACCCTCTGGGGAGCTATAGAGTAGTCTGATAGGCATATCTAACATTTGCGCTTCTACGTTGCTACCGTGATTTTAAAATAAAAACATAGAATGTTTATATTTTATTACCCAACAGCCGAAAATTTGCTTTTATTTAAAAGATCCGTAATTGAAAATATGTCTTTAGTTGTTTTTATAATCGTTCTATTTGCTATTATTATTATTATCTATGATAAAATAACGACAACATGTAAAATTATTCTCGTTTAACGAGTTGTTCCTTACATTTTTTTATTTAGAAAGCACACAAAGATATTCATCGTTCATCACATCGTTCATTTTAATTTTTTCAATACCATTCTTCAGCCATCCTCCAAGCATCGTTACAATTTACAGCGACCTGTTTTTCGATCTAGCTAGGTGGATCCATCTAGTTTTTGGAGGTATACTGTCTATTATCACGCAAACATTATTTTCACATGTAATTAATATTACAATTTTTATAGAATTAGTACCATCCTAAAATAATTTTATTGGATCGAATCCTTTCTTAAGATACATTTTTTTATTTATTATTTATTTAATTGCTTCATACTCCTCTGGCATTATCAGAGACCTTATTTACATATATCATATTAATATTTCTTATTTAATAAATAACATTAATATTACATGTAACTTAAGATACATTGTAAAAATTGCTTTAATGACATTGTGAAACGACTAGGAGATGAATTATAAGGCCTATGTCCAGCAGTGGACTGAGATGCTGTTATGGTGATGATAATGACAAAATACGTCGCAAATTATTACGAGTATTAAATTGTGAAAATATTAAAAAAAATATATAGGAACAACTCACATAAAAACATAAGGCTAAAAACAAAAAGACCAACTCATATAAGATTTTGATTCACATTTTGAGCTATTGTGTTTGAAATAGTAGATATTTTTGGATTGACGTATAAAATTCTAAAACCCGTTATGAAATTAAAATAATAATACAGTTGTCTATAGTTTTCCATTTATTATCTTTTACCCTTTTCGCTATAGATAAATATGGGAATACGGTTATGTTACTTTATCCCTTATTATATTTGCTTAACGAACGTAATACAGAAATATCATTTCGTCCCACATAAACACATTAGGGTCTCCTCGCAACACGCGATTAGAAGATTTCCTCCGCCACAAAGAAATAATAAATGGCTCGAGCAGGGTTTTCTTTTAGGTATTTTTTCATATAAATCACTGAGAGATATAATGGAAGGGCCCTCAAAACTCGAGGACGCACGTAGACACTACAACCCGCCATAGTGCTATATGGCCTACCAGTACGAACCAGTTTAGACAGGATCTCAGAATGTGTCATAAAATGTCCCTCAGGTGTTTCTAGCATTGTATTTATTTTAATTTGTATAAGTATAAAACACAATAGAATAATTACATTGTTGGGCGGTTATCACTTTAGAGAAAATAATTATATATATAGACATTGTTTACCCAGGCACACAGTAAATACTCGTGCTCATAACACAAATATCTATCCTGGGCGGAAAATGAACCCACAACTCTCGTCTCAGTTGTAAAATTCTTCAACTACTAGCCACAAAGTTTCTCTTTAAGAAATATAATCCACATGACATCAGTCACAAGCACATTGATTTCCATTACAGACTAACTTAAACATATATTATCGCGAGCAGGTATGTCTATTGTGGCTTTTAAAACGGACAACAATGCCAGTACTGTCCAACAGTTATATATATATGTATATATATGCCATTAGTTCGGTTCTAGAAAGAGATAGACGAACCGGTTCATAGAAATATCTATTGAAGCGTAAACACTTCACTGCATGTGGAGGCTTCGCGCTGATGTACTTTCAGCTGTGAAAGGTTCGGTCGACTTTGTGTGTTTTGTGAGCTTTCACTGTGATCGTATTGTGCGCTTCTATAAATATGTACATACATGTATTTTTAAAGGCAAGCGGTGCGGTTCGTGTGAAGCTCTTAAAGATATTTACATAGAAATAGTGTTGGAAGTATAACTATTACCGAGTAGGAATATATAGTGTGGAAAATCTTTGAGTTCTCAGGTTCTAAGGCATGTAAAGACTGCCAACCCGCGCTTGGCTTACGTGGCAGACTGTGTCCTTAACCCATCGCACCTCAAACGAGACCTATGTCAAACAGTGGAACAATAAAAGGGTTGATAATAATGATAATGTACGCTATTTATTGAAGGTAACATTGTTCATAGGTTACCCATACAATCTAAAACGCGGGAGTTATTAATAACAACGCCTCAATCTCCTACCACGCACACAGACACATGAACGCACGCATTCACGCACGCAAACACACATACACGCAAGACCACAAAGAGCACAAGACACAATGTACACACAGAATCAGTGATTATACGTTATGTCTGTTGTATATAAATATATATTACATCATTATTTCTAAATTCATCATTCCGATATTTGTTCGGTCGGAAATTGAACCCGCTGAGCCGCAAATAGAAATACTAAATGTTTGTTAGTGCTAACGGCGTTAGAACAAATTGCCGTTCATTTGGTTACATAAACTATTTAAAGCAATAAGGGGAAAGTAAAATTAAAGCAGTAATGGGTTTGTGGAATTAAACCGCTGCGAATTAAATTTCCTTCAACCGTAGTATGTTCAGGTCATTTTACACTAATAAAGAGCGAGTTATGAAACATTCTAAATAGCCTGCTAAGTATGTTACTGTCTTAGTTACATTTTCTATCTTCCTATGAATTACTTATGTATAATATAACCTATTTAATGCCGAAGAATTTTATAGTAAATTTATACCAGAAAGAACATCAAAAAGAAAAAGCGAATAAGTTACGAAAAAGGCAAAATGTTAAAGACTTCGTATCTTCTGAAAGTGCTGTTTCAGGTTTCTTTATATCCATGTTGGCGAGAACTGTATTTGGAACAAAGGATTTTTTTTGATATCCGACATGATATACGTTTTCTTCCAACACCTGGATTAACGGGTTTCTGTTCTGATCACATTTCGGGTTCGTGTCCTTTGCATTTTTACCTCTTTTATTTGAATAATACCTATTAAAAATAATATATTCTAGAGGATATGATTTTTTTTTCTACGGTTACTACAAATTTTCTAAATATTTAAAGAATGTTCCAATAAAAAAAAATCATCATTATAAAAAACCCTGAAATTACTACTATCATCAACGGTTTTAATTTTTCACTATTAAACACTCATTTCACCTTATAAGGCGAAAAACTTAAAGCCATAATAAACAAATACAAGAGACTGTAGGTTCGATTTCCGAGTAAATCCAGTGATTGTGTAATGGGCACGAGTATTTCTTCTGTCGTATCTTTGTATTGAGAAACGCATTTTTACATGAAAGCAGTATGCTAATTAACGGACTGGTTACTATATCCCAAACCCAACCTAAGTTAAGATCAAATAACCCTTTATGAGCTATCTCAAAATATTTATTCACTTATACAGCGATGTCCATCCACTGAAAGACAAAAACAATATTAACCTTAAAGAACAATGAATTCATTGCTTTAAGTAACTAATTACTTCAAGTGCCGAGACAAATTTGAACGTTATAAGAACATTCGAGAACAAACGAAATGAGATCGAACATAGGTCCATAAAGAAACACGAGTGCTTAATGCGTAAATCGCGAAGTATGGAGTTAACATGTAACGTGAAGTCTGAGTCTACGCAGTGGCAATTAAGAAAATATGAAATGGTTAACATTGCACCTTCTGATACGATATTATCGTCGTATATAATGCCTATATATTATTTATTTAAACTATGTTGTAACAAAGGTCAATCCTTTGCAGTCCACCAATTTTATTTGATTGAATTTGCCATAATACAAGTGTATGAGTTGGGTCTATTCTGACGCTATTATGTGCGTCACTTTGGAAAAGAACGATGCATGTCAATGAAATAAGTCTTGTGGTACTGGCCAGTGAGATTTATTGTACGAAACAAGGTACAAATATGTATATCGCGGAAAATGCTTTAAGAAAAATTAACACGTACATAAAATCCTGAGTCGTTTGAATTTGGTCTCTAGTTACATGGCATGTTTGTCAGTTTATTAAACATGAAAAACAAAAATCCATTTAACTCTGTATAAATATCATCAGTCTAATAAGTAAGAATGTAAATCGAGAATTGCTTATATTAACCATATTATAATTTACAAAGTATATCTATTTCATAAATCACAGAATAAACTAGTCAGTTTTGTGAAATCATTTAATAAAAAATGCAAACTTGTTTAGTTTCGATTTACATTACGGAAACCAATGAAAATTCATTAGGAACAACAGCAACATATTGTTCAATGGAAACAAACGTTAAATATAAGTCGCAATGTAACGTGTGGGAGTATGGGAGTGAATAACTTGTAACTGTAATTTAATTTCGTCGCGGCTGGGCGACTCGAATCGTAAATTATCTGGGCAAGTTCGGAAACGTGTCGCCTATAACTGTGGTACAGAGAAGCGAGTAAATTGGTAATGTAAGCGTTGTTTTCTTTGGCACGGCTTCTATTATTATTATCCTCCGTGTTTTCTCGTGTATAGAAATCGAGTTTATACACTTAACCGAGCTGAAGATCGAGCTCGGTGGCGTGCCATTGGTGAGGCCTATGTCCAGCAGTGGACGGGAGTAGGCTGATAATGATGATAATGATGATACTTAACACCATATTCATACTGATATTTGATATTAAATAGTAATTAAGCAACAACTAATAAGGTAACGTTTAGTTTTAAACATTATGTTTGTAATATGTGTAATTAAAATGTATGTCGTGTTGGTAATCTGTAATAAATAAATAAGCGATATATACATATGTAATGAGCACAGAGTAAAAAGGAGATGGCAGGTAAATCCAGTATTTACATATGAATATGCCGTAACAATAAATGGTACGATATATGAGTACACCTTTAGGCTATGGTACATTGGAACGAAATAAGTCCTTTCTTCATGCTTCTATAATAAATTCGTAAAAGAAAATGGGGGTTTATGTTCATATGTACATTATGTATTAAAAATACCAGTGGTCACAACTGGTCGACTTTATAAATTTGTACATTATTAATATAACAAAGGGTACAACGATTTCTCGTCACATAATAATGTGAAGATATTATATTCAAAAATAATCAAAATCATACCGCCTCGTTCTATTATAGCTCCGTGTGAACAAAATACATATTCATACAATCATCTCCAAAGTTCTGTGAGTTTGTTAACTAATACATATTTAGTTGTTGTCTCCATGTGTTGGCTTACGTACTTGTAACTAAACTTAGATTATAGTCGAAAACTTTCGATCTCAATATGTCCCTAAGAAGTTATTCCATTTAAACATATTCATTATGTAAATATGACAGTAACGCCCTCTGTGACGTTCAAAATGCTAGGTCGATTTTGTTGCAATTTTGCTCATAGATAGATTGACTTCTGAAAAAAAAGGTACAATACACGACATGTTTATGAACAAAACTTTACATAAAATAGTATGTATCAGCACTTTACCAGCAGAATAATTTCATATTAATATACAGTATATGCAGTATGTCTGGGTCCGGCATACCGAGAACAGGGTGAGATGGCACTCATTGCGAGAGGCCTATGTCCAGCAGTGGACTGAGGAAGACTGATGATGATGATAATGATGATATATGCAGTA
>DWFV01000883.1:0-12483 GCA_018246775.1 Parelbella machaon machaon
ATATTTTGTAATAATTACCTTAAAGAGCTGGGGGTGCCCGACTGGTCAGGTATGGCAAAGAATAGGGAAGAATGGCGTACTTTGATGTCGGAGGCCAAGATCCACTTCGGGCCGCTGAGCCAGCGTAGTACGTAAGTAAGTATATTTTGTAATATAAGTTTAGATTTGCTTTTTAAGGGTCGAAAATATACAGGTAAAATAATGTCATACTGGCATATAAGAACGTAACGAATTGCAAATGAGTAAAGATTTTTTGTAACTCTACAAATGCATGGATTGATCATGTACAGAAATCGCAAAACGCTGAATGATAGGCAGATAGATAGATAGAATTTAAAATGGCATAATATTTGGATGGTGGATGTTTCTTAATGGATGTAAATGGCGTCGGGGGTACAAACCACCGTTTGTCACGGCAGTAATGGTGCGGAAAATCGACGTAGTCCCGCTTTGTTGCCGAGGAAGAATGGAGTCGATGAAACGTTGTTAAAGAACGTAACTCCGAAGCTTATCATCTACCAAGAGATGTATATTTACGGCTCGCTATTTACTTTCTTTTGACATTGTCGCTTATGTAAAAGTTGAAAGTTTTAAAAATGTATATGTCGAAAGCTGATAGAATACTAATATATCAGCTGTTAACATTTTGGGAGAAAATAATAAATCATTATATGTTTTCATATTATACATTCGTAAGCATATTATTTGATAATATTGAGTTCTCTTTCTTTCCAAAACACTTGTTTGAAGTAGATATTCACAATCTTTCCTTAAATTTTTTTTTTTACTACAAGAATTTTTTAAAACATTTCTTCACCAACTTCCCAATTTTAGTTAACATCATGCATTTTAAAAGTCTAAATAGTGATAATGTTCATAAACAAAATTATTGACTATTTTGTCATAAGCCAGAACAACGTTTCTTGTTTTTTTTCTGTATTTGTCTACAATAATGACTTAACATTGCAATGAAGTTGTCATTAAAAGAAAACACCAATTTAATTACTGGGCGGGTTAAGTGGATAATATGTGTTTTTTTTTTTTTAATAATCCTTTGATTATAATATATGTAGTACTGGAGATCGATGCATAATTAGCCAAAAATAAATCCAATTTGCTGCATTATTGATCCGCTTTATCTTCTACCACATGAATAACAGCTCAATTTGCTTAATTAATACATATAATTATCTATCTGAATAAATTATTTTTAATGAGATGAGTTGTCGGTTCATTATTGGAACAGTTACAAATAAATCGTTATTTTTGATAATGGGACAATATTTTAATTTTTATCGTAGTACTCGTCAGAGTCTTCAACTTATGCTTCTATATTTAAATACTTTTATAACGCTAAAAATACTTTTTTGATGTGTTACATTCATACCACAAAAGCGAAGGGAACGTTAAGATTATACGCCTGATTAAATATTTTCGCTCCAATGCAAATAGAGGGCAGGTTAGAAAGATTCAATTCATCGTTGTTTGTATACCAGGAGGTACGTGGTGTACTCAACCCATGTACGGTTTTGTATCGTTAAAAGAGTATATTTTTATCTTTATGAATTGTTATATCACAACGCCAAGTCTCTTCCGCGGTAGGCAGAACACCGAGAGCCAAGATATCTCTATATCTTACTCGTACATACCTGACGAGTTTCTTCTGCGTTAGTTATTCTCTTTATACACGCTGATTCTAGTTACCTAAACAATAGTTAACCATAATAGATAACCATAAAAACAGTTTCTTAAACTACCTTACATTTCACAATAATTCATGTTACAGGAAAACGAGAAATACATAAAAAGGTATCTTACCGAGTACGTCTTCCACTCACAGGATAAAAGTAGATTTAT
Organism: Parelbella machaon machaon; assembly: GCA_018246775.1. Classification (NCBI taxonomy): domain Eukaryota; kingdom Metazoa; phylum Arthropoda; class Insecta; order Lepidoptera; family Hesperiidae; genus Parelbella; species Parelbella machaon. Next base: position 1,858 of record DWFV01000883.1, read on the forward strand.
TTTTCGTGGACGTAATGATCGTGATCGTTAGGACAGGATTTTTTCAGCCTAATTACTAAATGCGATGTTATCGAAGCCAGGAAAAACAAGATTCAGTTGGATTATATCCTATTTTTGGCCGTTACCGTGTAACGAATGTGGATCTGTTACTCATCGGTCGCGCCTACTCATGCACGTGGAGATTATCGTTTCTGACTAATTAAAGTTACCTATAATCAATCAGAAACGCCCTAAGTGTAAATCTGTGTATAATTAGTCAGATAATCCTGAAGATTACATTGTGATCAAAATGGAAAACTACTTTAAAGTTAGGATCACTTTGTCCACAATTTACTATTATTTTAATTCTGTTAATTGTAATTTTCAGTCCTATAACATTGTTAAGATATTTACCCCAAATTGACGAATGCAGTTCAATGTGTTTTATTTTCCATCGTGAGGTGTAACACGTCAGTAAAAAGGTGATGTTTGGAACAAGTCGGAGATAAACAGGAAGGAAGCTGTGACGAAACTACCGCGGTGTGCGAAATTGCGCATTGGGAGATAAAGGGTTGTCATGTAACACAGGGTGTCCCGTGGGGGAAATATATAGCATGTCCCGAAAATATTGTTCAAAGGCTTGTACGGAAGCGTTATTGGAATGATTCTCAGGGTTTCGTTAAACTGTGTTTTCCTATAACGCAAATATGTATTTTTAAATTTTTGTCTTGGTACTTACTTTTGGGAAATGAAAGGACATTTTAAAAAATATAATTAGATAAAAACTGCTTATAAATTAACTTATTTTAAATTATGTACAATTCATTTACTTTTCGGTAAATAAGTAAAAAATCATTTGTAAGTATAAGTCACGAAAGTAAAAATGAAATAATCAAACATTTAACACGTAAATATTGAAGAAGTATAAAATAAATAAAGATCGAAATACGCGACTAAAGTTAGAACAAGTAAACATCATAATTACTTATTGTGAAGTATTTACATGAAAAAAGTTGTTCATACATAAGTATATAATTATTCAAAATATACAGTAAGTCTCAGCGAGAGCTTATTATATCCTCATATTTGACAATTCCGTTTAGATTTTGTTCGCGGCACTCGGCGCTGAAGTTAATAACTCAGTTACAGAATCAAGTGTTTTTTATGAGTTTGTTATATATATTTCTACGCCACAAACATGACTGTGAATAAGCGCTGGTGTTATAAATATTTCATTACTTACAGACAACTAATGTATTTCGTATTACACTAAAGAAACTTAATATTTATATGTAGATATGATATATTAGTATAAGATAATCTTATAGATAAAGATATAGAAGTTATAAAAATTACGTCAGGTCTGTAGGGATCGGGATTCTTGTCTCGACACTCTGATTATTCCATAAGAGAATAATAATGTCCGTAATCGACGACGTAATAATGATGACATAATTTCTGATTATTGGAAATCTTACACACCTTTCACCAATTTAAAGTATCACTAAGTTGTTAGGGTACTCGTAAATAATGACGTACGTAAATACACAATATTCCGTCTAATACATCACATGTAAACGGTTGTACATTCATATCTTTATGCGGGACCACAGCATCGCCAACATTTCTACTGTTCTGAGAACTGATTGTCATTAATTCTATCAGATCTCCCGCAGAAAAGGATCCTCGTTTGATTCTTGTCCGGGCAGGTGTTTAGATGACAAATTGACTCATGTTAACTGAGTCTAGACATTTGTATGACTATTTATTTTTGTTTGGCATCTATGGCGATGACAATCTTAATGCGCGATTGTAAAACCACATAGTCTTTACAAAAATTAGAACTAATGTTAGTTATTCGTAAAATTCTAAGCACAATTAATGATATTTTCACACGTACCCACATAATTGCTACGAAAGGCCAATAATGTTAATATAGAGAGATAACACATGGCCAATTTTACTTCATGGCATTTTAAATTTCGACAAGGCTTAACGACTTCAACTTACTTTACAACTGCACAAAGATTACAAAATTCTTTTTACTTACTTTAGTCTTAAGAAGTTTCCATGCGAATGTTCTCAGCCTGTTGTTACCTCACTTCACATATCGTTTTCTTGCCATCGCCGCTATTGAATTATTTATCTGAGATAACCCACTAAATTATTAAACGAGGTGGTTCTAACGGCTAAAAGGCACATTGGGTGCGGATAAACGTTCCGATAGTGAACACAAAAGTGCGTTCAGTACACTCCAATAACATCTGTTCAATGGAGAATTTATATATTATTTATTGATACGAGTAGTATGAAGGTGTTTATGAATGATCTTTATTTATTGAATTGATGCAAATTGTTAATTCTAAGGTGTATAGGTGTGCGCCCTATATTATGTATATTTGAACCCAAGACCCTCGCTGAAAAAAAATCTATAAGAAGTGTGAAGTCTACCAACCCGCACTTGGCCAGCGTGGGAGACTATGGCCTTAACCCTCTCATTCTGAAAGGAGACCCGACCGGATTACCACAATTATGTGAAAAATATTTCCTGTCATTTGTATATTTTACAGATTCTTAACTCGTTTACACATAGGCATATTAAAATGCTAAAATAATAAATGAAAATGACTTTTAATATCAGCAACTACGAATTATAAAATTCGTATTTGCTGATATTAAAATATAAGATAAAATAAAAACAAGTATTAGACATGACAGACTTTTTCTTAGATTTCTTTTCGTCGAATAATTCTTCATAATTTATGAGAACTAACCGTGAGCCGCCCGGGTCAGAACTCCTTTGATTTGTTTCTTTGAATAGTTCCCTTTATTTTAAGTGGTCTCCAGAGCCTACTGAGTGTAATATATAATGAAAATGCTTGAAATTTAGCTTACATAGAAAACATCATATAATAACTCTTTCTTCTTTAGCCTCATATCGATATAACATGAAGTTACGTGTTTGACGAATTTGATATTATAGATAGAAAGACACATTGATATTATAGATAGACGCAGACGAAACCTCTAATTTTATTATTATAGTTTTTCTTTATTTAAGGCATGTAGAGCGTATATTGTGGAATTTTCTTTGATTCCATTCCTGTATTTCTATTTTTTTAAAAGAAAACTTATCTAGAAACATGACAGTCGGAGATAAGACTCAAGTTGGGTTATACCGGAAATTTATTTTAAATTAGATTTTGCTAGTACGCCGTTTATAAACTGGGGATTTACTAATGGTGTTTGTAATCAAACATTAAATTCCTTTTACTTTAAATACCTCACATTACTTTTAATACCTTTTTACGCTGTGGTGATTAAATATCAAAAATAGTGGTAAAAATAGAAATACAAAAACAGTAGCTACATCACAATCTTAATATATCTACATTTTTCAAGACTTAAAGCTATAAGAAAATATACTATATTTCCAATGAAAATATTTGTACAAAGTATATTTTTGAAAATGGAAATTAAAACAAAATAACACCTGCGCTTATTCGTAGTTCCTACGGCGTAGAATCTCCATAAGGCCGGACAGAGACTAAGGATTTCCACCGGCTACTATCCTGAAAATAAACGAATGTCCCTACATACATACATACATACATACATATCTTCACGCCAGGTCCCTTACGGGGTAGGCAGGTATGTATGTCCCTACATAAACGATATTATACAGGATTTTTTTTTTGATTCTGGTTTAACACTTTTTAACATCGTTCTTCATATGCAAAACACATTTATATAATTAATTTTCTAAGACATGCGGTGCTCCACAAAGTCCTCATGGATAGCAATATATCTATTTCTGGATAGAAATTCAATTGTATTTCAGAATATAACTCGGAATAATATATTGAAGCGCAATCTGTATCATTGGGCGCCGCTGTACTACTAGGCTTGATGCAAATTGGAATTCTCCACAGCTTTGTTTCAAAATGTAGATATACTCGTATTTATAAGTGTAGAGTCGTTGATGAGCTTCGTAGAAATATGATAATTATTAAGGTAAGGTAGAAAATGTAGGTCAAAGGAGAACCGTAGACCAATTTTGACCTAATAAGTCAGATACTAGAATCAGAAAGCTCTGAAACTGGCGTGTGTGTAAGGGAATCACGAACGCAGAGAAGCAAATGAGGATTGTAAGTACAGATATATTTGGCATTCGGTGCGAATATTTTCTCATTTAAATATCTCATCGATATTGTACTTTGCGGATTTTATGCGCTTGTTACTGGCTGCATTCGATCACACCTTTCCATAATAATAATATTGTTTTATTTTGGTTTCGTTTTATTTTACGTCAAATAAGCACATAATTATTTACACACATTCTGCCCAATTGTGATTCAGTTGATGATTTATTGATAATACAGTCATCATACGGTCTCAATACGGTCGTTACGGAATTTTATTAAATTTCAAAGTACCTACAAACATATTTGGCTGATATCAGCATACAATATCAAATGTAATTTAAACAGCCTAAGATTATAATTTATTTCACGAAGGCATATTACCACGGTAATATATGTAATTATACCCATAATCCGTGAAGAGGTAAGCAGAGACTTGTAGTACACTTGTAGAAAAGAGGATGAGTATGACAAAATCTGAGTTACGGCTAGGAATATCAAGTGAGAAAAACTCGATAGTACCCGATCCGGGGATCGAAGCCACGACCTTTCGATCAGCAGTCATACATATAACCACTCGACCAATCGGCAGTCAATTATTTGTCAAAATACTTTTTGTATTGAAAGAAACAACTTAAACAAACGTAACTAATACTTATGTTATAGCCGCTTTAAATACATACATATGTATGTCATTTGATATATACGTGTTTAAAGTTTAACTGTTTATCTGATTCAAGCTAACAAAATCCAAACAACGCGCAACGTGTATTTACGCGGCCGCATTATCTTATCCTGAAAGTTAGATAGCATTACTTTGCAACTGAAACCCAACTGTACTGCATACAATGCCGCTGAGATTCACAATTCTTCGTCGCGACTTTATTACTCACTCGTAGTTCGTAGCGAACTGCGCTCAATTGAGACACTGCGTAATATTTATGTAATGTTTTGTACATTCTGTACTGACTTAACCTAAGTTTTTTCAATCTTGAAAATATATCAGAAAGGCCCAGATATTTAATTATATTTGTGTGTGTGTATTATATATGTGTGTTGGTTGTTAGAATTAATAGACTAAAGGTTCGATTGTTGAAACCTGTTAATATAACCGTTATCCATAGTCTTTGCTTTGTTAGAGTAACTTAATTGATTTATTACAGGATAATTTCTGGATTAATTTATTCTAGGCAATTAATTAGACAAGTCTTTGTGCTATAAAGTAAGACTACATATAAATATATAGCAGGTATAGGTACCTATTTATTAAGTGAGTCATGTATTTATCTAACTCACTTTAAGGCAGGTCCGATTCCACGTAGAAATTAGTAATTGGGACAAATATATGTATACCTATCTATCCTATATTTATTCACTTATACATTCATGATAGTTCATTTTCCAGTCAGTTTTAGTCCACTGCTGGATAAAGCATTTTAGTCCATAGTTCATACGCTGGGTATCAAGATCATCATCATCATTAACCTAAGTCCACTGCTGGGCATAGACCTTATGGAATATGGCTTGCATCACATTTTCACTTACGATTTTCTAAAAGCTCTCACTTATTTGAAAGAATTTCCAGAAAAATTTAGAAAACGTACGTTACGACTTTTAATACACAATGCTCCATGGATTGGAATTATTATTATTCTACCACGCCACGTGGTTTACGGGATGGACAGAGAGCACCGAGCGCCAATTATCCTTATGCATACAGACTTGTCGTTCATCAGTCTATACAAGAAAATTATTCCTATACAGCGATTATAATTACATTTATTGCCTGTATTAACTTTATTAACGTAGGAAAAAGTTGATGAAAATTAATATTAAGGTTTTTAAAAGTCCTTAAATGTTAAAGAATGATTGTGATTCATATCCTGTTGAATATTCAAGAATATTCATGGCCGACTCGTTAGCGAGCCACCGCGTTTATGTAAAATATCGCATTAAATAGTGTTTTATATTGAAATCATGGCTCTCCGGGGAGTGATTGAATGAATGCTATTTATATCAGACGGCTAGTTTATAAACTGGCGTGTTTCAATGACTTTTTATATAAATCGTTCCGTTGTGTTCAGGTGTTTCAGGTGTTGAACGGCTGTGTTTTCAAATAATTTTGCTTTGTTAGTGCTTTATTAATTTTAATCTGTTAGTACACGTAGTTATTCTTGCTATTTTATATTCTTGCAATGTTATTGATATTTTTTATCAGAATTATAGGTAATTTAAATTGTATTTTGATGCAAGAAAGTAATACGCTCGTTAAAATAACAATTTTCAAATGCTTTTTGGGTAACCGTTATCAATGAGGAAATCGGATTTTTATGTAAATAGCTGTAGAAATATAGTAGTGCTCTTATAGAAACTGCAAAAATTGTGACGGCTGATAGAACATAATTGCAAAGGAACAAATACTGCGCCAGGATAGAAAAAAGGATTTATTTTTATTTATAAATAAAATTTTTAGTAAAGGGTGTACATTCAATTTAGATAGACATACTCTTATGTAAAGAGCGTAAATTTTCGTTTAAATATAGCTATTTTTTCACCGTCGCAATTCCAATACTAAAACGCAAAACTTCAGAATCAAAAGAACTGCTTGAGAATGATGGAAAACTATTTGAAATGACAGGCGCGAACGACGCGTCGCGTGTAAAGGAACGCAAATAAACGCGCGTTAAAGAGTGCGTCTGAATCGACACATACGTACGGTGCAGTGTGTCAACACGATCTGAACGTTGGGAGACTTATTCTGGAATAGCTGGAAATAACTGGAAAAATAAAAAAAATATTACACCCTTGGTGGAGTGACAACATATGTGAAATGCGCGGGTGGTAGTTAGAATTGAAGAGTTGAAGGTTACGCTCAGTGGATAGGTATTATTGGAGCTGATTGTGTGCTGCAGTGGATGGAAACTGCCTAATAATAATAACGATGACTAATCAAAATATTTTAACCTGGACTTTTTTTAATACAGAACGTTATATGCGTGATTGCTTAGCGAGATATAATTTGTAAAGATATGCTTATATCAGAGATTGCAAAAATTTATCAATCATTAAAAAATAAACAATCAAAAAACAGTGCAGCCCAATAAAATATTCGCTGTAAACAGCGTTCTAATTTTGAAAGTTTTTTTAGAACCGTTAACAGAGAACGCGTGGTATTTCACTATAAATTAAAAGACGATATTGTTATCTGGGTGAATTGCGGGAATATAATCGCTTAACAGAATATTACCTTTGCGTTCCGAGATAGCTGTTCAGGAGACCGTTTCTAATTACCTCAACCGTGCCAGCAGTTGTAACGCGCGAGCAAAGGCATTGTAAGCTGTCGTCTTGCCAGGGGTCCTTTGCGTTTTTTTTTTCAATGGACAAGCGATATTATCTCCAAAGGAAAAAGAGAAACGACTTACGCGTACAACTTTGGGTTGGCAACTGAAATGATAGTAAATTTTTATCAGAGTATTTTTCTTACTGTTATGTAAAACAATGTCTATCTAGAAAATGTAGTCATATTCCAGTACATAATAACATACAAATTTAGCTATCGTTGTATTTTGTTTTAAAACGTAACAATATTGATTAAAGAACAGGCTCGTATACTTAAAAGTTGCTCACGGGTTTAGATTTGAATATGATTAACCTTTTTTTAACCGTTTGAATAAATTAAATCAGTCGGAGTGGGAAGGCAAAGTTCAGTGGGGCCGGGTGGTGAATCTCGCTGAGCAACTAACATAAATCGTCGGGAACGAACTAGTTCCTCTAATTATTCCCTAGTCCTCGGTCCGCCGTTTTGTCTTCTAAACTGTTGTATTCCCGTAATGACAACGTTAATCTTCAGTTTCCATTAAACGAACGAATCGCTGCTTCGGAACTGTTTTATCATATTGACTTACTTACTTTTATCATACTTACTTTCTTACTTAGTTTTATCATATTAATTAGACGATATCTTTTTAAGGAATATCGATACAGGATATAGATAAAAGGTACAGGAACACAGATAAATATCTATGGATATGTTCGTAACCCAAACCACACTTGGCCAGCGTGGCTTAATTCTTATCATTCTAGAGGAGGCCAGTGTCCAACAACGAAACCTCAAAAGGTACAACGATGCCGATGGCAATATGTAAAGTTATCGGGTACATTAATTAAAAGAGGTTAAAATACTTAAATAAACATGATATTATTTAAACTCATCCTTAACTCATCCTCTGTGGACAAGTGGTACACCAAAATAATCTCAAATGATTTCCATTGTTTTCACCATAAAATTTCTTAAGTAGTAGGTGTTAAGTAAATTCAAAAAAACAAGTTTCATTACAGATTTTCTTCATATTTAGTTTAGGATGAAATTGTAGCCCTATAAAATATAGTTTCATTTATTATTTGTGAAAGCATAACAATAATATGTGCATAGAAATAATCACCAGTAAAATCATAAAGCAATATCGCTAATACAAACAAACAGCGTTCAAAATACATAATTAGCTTAATAAGCTTCACTATAAAATAATTAACTTGATTAACAATTCATTCTTATGTTTGCAAATTTTATATAAGAATAATAGATATTAGCGCATAAATAATTTCAATTTAAATAAAATATACTGCAACGATGTTTATCAGTTTTGTTACATTAAACAAAATAGTGTATAAAACGGTATACGGTATACATGCGTGTATGAAGAGAGATGAATATAGAAGAAGCAAGTAAAATCTTCTAGGAGAGGAATTTTTGGTCCCGGATGTCCTGTGTCTTCCCCGTAAGAAACGTGGCATGATTTTAAATTATTGTATCACTTATATATATTATGTAACACGAGATATTTATAAATATATTCCTGACTTATTTCTTATTAATATAGTTATTGCATATATTTTAGTTTCTATCAATATAATGCATTTTTAAAAATTGTGTTTTGTAAATATAACAGGTGCATAACAGTTGCTATTTTGTAACGGTTTCGAAAAAAATGTCTTTACAAAATGTCCTCTCATTAAAGTGCCTTAACTTAAAAATTCAGAGGAAATAAATGCAAAATGTCAACATATGCCACAAAACATGTTTTGGAATGTTCCTGCGACAAGTAATTAAGAATTGCGCGCGGAGGGACGTGTGGGGTTGTGATGCGATTTAAACTTGGGTTCATAAAATGTTTTAGTGCATAACAATTATTCTCTCGTGCGGTTTCGTAATAAATGTTACGGTAAGTATTATAACTGTACTGTACTCCAAGCGTGGGCTACGTCGTAGAAATCATACAGTTGTTATGTACTTTGTAACTTGAGTAACGTTTTACAGTTGATATGAAATTAATGATAATCTATTGCTAATACTAAGCGACAATTTATACATAAAACCAATGATAGTTTACTATTAAAACTAAGCTATAATTTATATAAAAACCCAACTTATACTAGACTAAAATTGATACAAAAACCAATTATAATCTACTGCTAATGTTAGACTATTATGAATACACTAAACTGTATTTAATATGAACGTTATGGTGGCGTACTATTCCTACTGGGCTACAATTTATATGAAGGTAATGCTGGCCTAAAAGCTCACTTAGGTAAAACTTTCACAACTAGGTAGGGAGCGTTCAGCAAAATATATACAGCCTTCTAATATTTAGCACACTTTATTGCCGAACGCAAACTGTGCCGCGGATTGAAAGTTTTAGACACATTTCAAATTAAAATCCAAATCCACAGCTAGGTATGAGTGTAATTTGCAATTAGGGGAGAGTTTGCTTTAGGAGCGTAGTATTTATTTACACGACGCTCGAGGGTCGACTGGTATCGCCGGCCTAATTTCCCAATGAAAACTGAATAAGCATTCGAAGGCAGATTTGGCAAACGTTTGCACAACCAATTATTGACGGAGACGAGGTGGAGGTGACGGCCGGCTGTCTGTTTACCTAACGTTCAGTCAAGTTAACTTCAGCCGGAGCACCGTCGATCTGTGTTATTTGATTAAATGAACAACTTTGCTCATTATAAACTGACTACACCGCTAACAAACGTAACCCAACCAGACGTCAACGTAAAACTTTAAGTAACGGTAATTTGTAAATCATTTTCTTTCCAAATATTGAGAAATTGAAGTAGTATGATAATACTCGATAATACTAGTATCAGTCTGCGTTCCGAACGGTTGTTTTGTATTTTAATTGCAGCTTCCTACTCAAGAGAGCACAAAAAGCCTCTAAAGTAAAGTGGTGCGGCTCGGAAGCGGCGTTCGGGAACATCGGCAAAAGGATTTCGCGAGATCCGTAAGAGAATAATAATTAAGAACTTCATTTAATACATTTACATTAAAACTAAGAACTGCCATTTACTCTGGTACTTTAAACTAAACAAATCGAAAGTGTAAGTACCCAATATTATATAAATAGCATTTTATACAAATAATTAAAATATTTTTTGCTTATTTGCAAGAACGTATAACGGTTATTAAGAAAAAAAAAAACAGAATCTATTTTAT
>DWFV01000884.1:0-12478 GCA_018246775.1 Parelbella machaon machaon
ATATCTAAGGTGTGTGAAGTCTGCCAACCCGCACTTGGCCAGCGTGGCAGACTATGGCCTTAACCCACTCAATATGAGAGGAGAACCACATTCCAACAGTGGAATGCCAAATGGGTCGATTATTATTTTATTTTATATATACATATCTTCACGCCTGGTCTATTAGAACAACTACCAGTTGTTTATTTTTACTGTTTATTATTAAATACTTCAAGTTTTTGTATTGTTGAAGAACAGTGATCATCCACGTGGTTAGAAAAATTTTCCGCACATAATAGACAAAGTAAAAACTCAGATGCATTGTTATTCAAAATATGCTCACATCTATGACCGATCATTTCTATCTCTAATGTATAATTAATATCTAAATCTTTCTATATCAGTCAGTTCTGTACATATATCAGTGCTTTATAGTAGTAGACATGTCTCTTGACAAGACACTCACACTCACTATATTTATAAATATAATAATTATCATACATTATTTTTATAATGTGTATCCAGAGAGACGACGGCGACGAAGCCCCCGGACACGGAGCGTGTGATGCTGGTGAGCCTGGCACTGGGCCCGCACGGCGGCGGCGACGAGGTGCGCCCACTGATGCAGCTGGTGTTCTACATTCTGGACAAGCTCAAGAGGCTTAGACTTAGCAAAGAGGTGTGGGAGGATACCTGAGATGTATTTTTCATATCTGAACATTTTATTTTATAGTACAGTGTATATTTTTTAGGGATGTTTGGATGGTTTGTGTATGTAGAAAGATAGAATGACAATAAAATAACCAAAAGATTAATAAGTCCAGTGTCCAGGTAGACTGGGAACAAGTAGACTTAGACCAAGATATTTCTAATTAATTGGGGACGCATTTGTTCTCCTGGAACAGGCTCTAGCGAAGTGCGAGAAACGGCGGCAGAAGGTGGTGGAGGCGCTGCTGCGCGGGGTGCACGCCGCGCGCGCCGAGCAGGCCGCGCAGCGCCGCGAGGAGAAGCGCAAGCAGGAGAAGGAGCGCATCCTGGCCGTACGTATCGCTCCCCTTTCTCTTTCCATCTCCGATTCATGGATTATATTATCTTTATTTCAGTGATATTATTACTTCACTATACATAAATGACATTGACATTGACTATGCTATCGAATTGGGTTTCTGTAATGATAAAAAAATAATAATAGACCCATTAATCATTCTACTGTTGGAGTATCGGTCTCCTCTCATATTGAAAAGGTTAAGGCCATAATCTACCACGCTGACCAAGTGCGAGTTGCCATACTTAACAGGCCTTCGATTTTTTTTTTTATAAATTCTGAGGTGTGCAGGTATCCCCACGATTTTTAAAGCAAGTGATATTTAAACTTAAAACACACTTTTGTAAAAAGGTGCGCGCAATGGATTTGAACCCAGCACCCCCTAGTGAGAGGCTGAATTCTTAACCACTAGGCTATCACTGTTTTCTATAATGATAGATATAGTTTAAATTATACTAAATAACTAAATAGGTCTTCCTTTGATGAATGTGTTGTAATGACACACCCATTTTCACCTATACCTACACACCCATTTTTAACTGACTTCAAAAAATGAGATTGTTATACATAGAACATTATCATATAATTTAATTTTGCAGTTCTTTGCATATTTTGAAATTCAGGGAAGTTGTATACGTTGATCATCAGCACTGCAGTAAAACAATTGTAAATATATTAGCCATGTGTTACCTAAACTGTACAAATAACTTTGATAGTAAGGTACATGTGAAATAATTCATTATTAAAATTTTATATTTCTGTCCATCTATATTAGAGCAGTACAATAGATTATACTGTAGGTTACCTATAGAGCTGTGATCAGTAGTGGGATGTAAAAAGAGATGGAAGTTTGTAAGAATTGTAATAGTCAAGAGTAAAAATGAATTATCATTTTCATGTATTTATGTATTTTTAGGAAGACGACCCTGAGAAGCAGCGCCGCTGGGAGTTGAAAGAACAAAAACGTCAACAGAAACGCAAGAACCCCAAAATGAAGCAACTCAAAGTGAAAGCTCTTTGATCAATGTGTGGCAATAGAAGCCTGTAAGGGCTGAACAGTCTGTCCTGTGCCAAAAAGGGACATATTATTATGTTACAGATAAATGGACAATCACTAGATTTGAATCCTCAATTAACCAGACTTGTTAGTTTATTGTCAAAATCTCACTTCCCTGTTTATTGACGCCACTCAAGATTAAATTACGTATATTTGTCTGGTTATTACAGTATTGTTTTAATATCTTAGTGTTATGAACAAGAGAATAGAGATAGCCCACAATTTGTTTCTTATTAAACATCATGTTAACAGTATTGATGAACTTGGCGTAAATTTAAATGTTATTTAAAAAGATTTTGTTATTTACCTGTTAAGTGTTAAATTATACTCAATCGATCAGAATAAATAATTTCAGTTGAAAATATTGCATTGTTTTCTTTATACTTTTTCCTTTCTGCAAAGTATTGTTGTTACAATAAGAAAATAAAACACTAAAGTAATTTCAAAGCATCTTTAATTTCAAATTTTTGTTATTAAATAAGAAAAAATAACAAAATATGTTAACAAACATAAGTAACTACTACATCTCTAAGTCACAGAAGCCAAATAATATGATAAAAGAGTATCACTCCTTGTTATTTCAATTTGTGTCACTTACACTATTTTGCATTGACATGAGATCTACCATATAGTATGTATAATATTAGCTGTGCAAAGTTGAACACACATTAAAGGAACACATGAAAATAAACCACATACGGGCTCAATATGTAAATAAATTAAACATATCTTGCATCATAACACCTAAAATTTAATGGAAGCCATCACAAAAAAATATGTGCATATGTGACTTAGAACACAATAAAAATTTGATCTCAACATTCACTAGGCTTTATTAGGGCTAATTAATTATTCATAGGTAACCATAAACTTATTAAAACTCCCAGAGTCAACAAACACATCAAATATTAAACAACTATGAGAACACCAAACACAATTAGGTACTCTTTATTTGTACACATGAAAATTTTGAGCAATCCTTTAAACAATTTGCCTTGTGGTGCTAAATATATGCTCCATACACCATTTGTTAAATTAAACATTCTTGAGTCTGAAAAACACTGCCCGTTACTAAACATCTATATACTTTTTCGTAATATTTCGTATTTTTTTGCACCTTATTCTGCAGATCATATAGTAAATGAGAATTCAAGTTTAAATTAAGAATCTGTTAAATAAGTCAATTTGTTGAAGTTTGCCCAAAGGTGCCCATAATAGAAAAAGTGAATAGTAAAGTACACTAAATAATCTCAACTTAGTTGATTAACTATAGGCATTAAATTGCTTTATACATTCATTGTTGTTACCAAAACTGCAGAAGAACATCTAGACTGGGATTTCAAAGTGTTTTCATTTATCTAAGAAAGTTCCTGTTAAATAATTCTATCAGCCAATAATTCTAAGTGTTTTTAGATACCAACTTACCATTGGCATTCTACATAAAATTTTCTGATCGTTTTTGAATATTACTCAAGAACATTTCATGGCACATGTTAATTGATTCAATTTAGGCCAATAGATGGATGTTTATAATTGATCTAAAGTAAGTAGAGCTAATGTAAAGTTAAGTTAAAGTTGAAGTAAAGTTAAGCACCCCAAGGCAAGAATGCTGTAAGAATGGGTTTTCATCAATAATTTAAACTAACGAGTTAATTTCACATTGAAGATACACATGCAAAATTACATTGTGGTACTAGGAACATTAAATTTTACTATTAACATTCACTACAAGTAACATCCACATTATCAATAATACAAGTACACTGAAAATACACCCACTGTCCAATAAAACCATCAAAACTTCAGTTGCCCTTTGATTATTTCAATTTAAATCATTAATTATCGCATCACAGTTTACTTACTATGCCACTCTCAAGAACATTTAGAATATTTGTAATACAAATACACCAAATAATGTGACAGATTGTAACTAATGAATCATTGAATGGTTTGGGGCGATATTTAAAGCCTCCATGGTAATATCACGGGGACTTCAAGTGTGAGCTGTTGCTCGAAGATTCTGTATGTCATTCGTCCACCTGTAATTTCTGTATCCTAGTGGACACACAGTCCATTTCAGGCGAGATTTCTGCCTTAGACAACGGTTCAACGGATAAGTTGAGGTTTTCGAGGGACTGGCAGCGCTTCGTTGGGCTCTTGACGGAATCGAACACGTCTCGCACACAGCCGCTAGTCGAAGGCTCCAACAAACTGTACTTGATCTCACTGCCGTCGTTCACGTCACCACCGATTGCATCCGAATTCTCACTCTTAGTTCTGTGTCTCACGGGCAAAACGTACGGACAGAGCCTGTTTTTATTTATACTCCGCTTCATACAATAGCCCACTGTAACGTTCGACACGTACCTAGTATTGAGTCGCATCACGCCGTAACTTGATTTCGATTCACGGAGGTACTCCCGCCGCGCTTCTGTTATTGCACTCAACATGCCTAAATCGTGTAAGGCTTTATCCAAATTATCCAGGTTCATGTGATGGCGAGACGTCTGTAAACAACGTAATTAAGTGGCATTAAAAACAGTTAACTTATAATGTATATATTAATATCAGCGGAACATTACATACACTTTTGCCGAATTCATTGCATTTCATTATGATCCGATTTAAATGTATTTTAGGAAATATGTATTTTACAAAAACGGTGTGAAAATAAACATCACAAAAAAGTCATAATAAGCGATGACATGTAAGGTTAAATGTTGCCAAACTACCGTGTTTTTACTTTAAAGCAGCGAGCGATTATTCTCTCTTTATTGCGTACATTGCCAATTGGGATTTAAGTATTAGAAATACTTTATCATGTAATGTTGCAAATGCCCTAGATTAGACAAGAGAATGGTATTTTTTCAATCTATATAAATGTCGTATGATAATAGTAAACTTAGATGCTTAAATAATCTAGCGAGTTCTACAAGATATGCAACTTGTCCATTCAAAATGAACATAAGAAATAGCGAGCTTTTATTACCTGGAATTCTGTAGATCTTAGTGTGCCTTGACATTTGTGTCGGTTAGAAGTACTAGTTGTACGTAAATATCACGCCAGGTGTAGTGAATATCACGACGTATTCCATAGATAATTCCAAGAAATAAATCAAGTGTGTTTTGAAAGCTTTTAATTTTTAATAAGATGGTGAAACATCAAAATGAATCGTCAGGAAATACACCATTGCTACATACATTTTTACGCTAAACGGATTGTTATTAAAAATATGTGTTTCGGTCTGATGGGAATGCTTGCAAGTATACCTGCAAGTTCTGCAAATAAACCTATTAGATGACCATATCAATCCTCAGTAACGAATTACGTGGTCACGAATTAGTCACAGTTGCATGACTAATTCGTGACCACGCAACATAATACAACCTGGGCTAATGTAACTACTCGTAATAGTCCCAATTCTTGTAGGGCCGTCAGAAATCAATACAAATCAACCAATAATCTTATTAAGAAATTGTACTGATTGAAATACATACATAATACTAACAGTCTCGTTTCTAGAGCCTTGATTGACGTCGGTTGGAAAAATCATGTGAGCAGCGGTCACTTGTAACTGCTACTATGGAAATTTAGTGTAACATATGGTGTAATTTTTTATTTGCAGGTACCACACTGGAGCGTTTCACGTAAATCCATAATTTATTTATAGCGGATATAAATGGACATTATTGTTTAATTTTGTTTTCAAAACATTTTACCCCTTAGAAGCTCTGCTTTATTGTGTTCAATATTTAAAGTATTGGAAACCACGTAATAAGAAACGAAACTAAGCCTTATAATTTTATATGCAAGAACGCATTTTTGACTGATTTTAGTTGGAATTTAGATACATGTATATAGGTACACTTAAGGGATAACTTAAGTTACAACTTGCTTGTTCTTATGACATAAAAAATATATATTTAATTGTAACTAAGCATGTTGAGTTAGTTATGTTGTAATTTAGGCTTGTTTACGTTGACTAAAAAATGGCGTGTTCAATAATTATTAGGTACGTGCGAAATATCTACTGTACACTGAACAAATAAACACATCACAAACATATTTTTTTCGTTCATATGCAACTGAATACTGAAGATATTTAATATAGCCCCTTTTGATACTAATAATAACATATTTTGTTTCTTTTAGTTTAGTCTAAAAGCAAATATTTTATTGAATATTGTACCTACGTAGAATACCGCCGTAGAATATCGTTTTCGTAAAATGTTAAAAGAGGATCCCTTTCGGGGATTACAGGCGTGAGGTTAGGTTTTTTGCACGTTAAAAGAGGATTTAATTTTTTTTAACACAAATTTCAACTGTCATCAAAAAGCAAACAACAGTGAATGACAAATAAAAACAATTTCCCAAGTCACTAATAGTAAATTATCTCCAAATTACAATTATATACATATTTTTATTATAAATACTATTAATTCATTATGAACTGAATGAATGTACTTTAAAATTTAGACACAACTATTCGATATGTCTGAAATATTGAAAGAGTGGTTGACGCAACGTCTTCAACGTACCATTAAATGGGATGCAGTAGAATTTGGTGATATGATGAAAAATGGTTACATAATTGCAGAAGTGCTTCGAAGTTATAATATAATTAACGATGAAAAGTTTTTCATTATTCGAACAGGAAACAGTAGCGATGTTATTAAAAATAACTGGAGGGTTTTATGTATATGGTTACGAGATATTGGAATTAATCTCAATGACACTGATCTCAACAATGTGATGGAAGGAAGAGGTTCAGCTCTATTGAGACTATTTTATCAACTATTTCTTCATTTAGATAAGAAAGATAGAACAGATTTTATTAAACGTGAGAGGAAAATGGTATCAAAGCTTGTCGAAAAGATGGTAACGAGATTTAAAGTAGAAAAAGTTCCTGAAGAGAAGCAACCAGTTGTAGATGATCTTTCTAAACCTTTACTAGACGAAAGACTATTTATAGATTGGCAAAGAAAAAAAGCCGAACAGGTTAAAGAAACTTATGAGTACATGCGGCACAAATATTCCAAAACGATTACGCGGATAGCAGAATCTCAAACTCCCCTACAACCAAATGCTCCTCAAGTTAAAAAATTACCAGTAAAAGATAAAAAAGCTATGGATAAATTTAGTTTAAAATATCCTTGCAATTTTGAGAATTATACATATGAAGAATTACTTGACTTAGAAGCGAAAGCTGCTGAGAGAAGAAAGAGTATAGTCGATTCAGAGTGGACGAACAATTATTTAAGTAATTTACACAATAGGTTACACAAAAAGTCTGATTCCGACGAATTTCAAAGACAATTAAGTAATGCAGTTAGTAGTTCTATGTGGGAGATGACTGTTGCTGAAGAAGAATGTAAGCTGGATACCGAACTTGCAAAAAAAGTTATGAAATTATCACAGTTTGAAAAGCAAATGTGTACCCAATTGATGGAAACAAAGCAGCAAGCACGTAATCTCGTAAAAAATCGAATTCAGAGTGAAAAAGAATTTGCAGAGCAAAGAGCACAGCAATTTGATCAATTTTTAGATAATATCAAGGAAGAGATTAATTTGGGTCTTGTTGAAATCGATTTTGAGAAGCAGAGACAAAACATGCTACATAAAAAATTATATGCTGAGAAAATTAAAAGGAAACGACAACATTATTACGAAATATGCTACGAAACAATGTTGTCAATAGTCGACTATGCTACGGAATATGGTTACTTTAAGAGATTAATTGGAGATGACATTCCAAGTCATTTTATACACGAATGGAAAATGTTATATTTTAAACAACAACCATTATTTGACATACTTACTCCCATGGAGAATTTATTAAAAGACAAAGATCATGAAGAAGAAAATGAACCTATAGAAGACATTATTAGACTAGAGTTAGATCGACAAGAAACCTTAAATAAGGGTGAATTTAAAGAGTACCACGATTATTCTGATCCTTGGACATTAGATTTATTAATACCTAATTATGATTCTGAATCTGAAGAAAGAAAATACGAATATCTAGGAACTCGTATACTTGGTCACGTAGTTTATACTTTGCTTGAAATGAAATATCCATATCCACCAGCGAGGTCGCCTGCAGACTTGCCGGTGTTTTCAGCAAGGGCTATATTATGTGGTCTTCCGGACAGATCAATAACAGTCCCTATGCAAGCATTACTAAATTTACGAAAAATTCACGTCGTTCGTCTCGAGACAGCAATAAATTTTTGTTTGAAAAAATTTAAATTAGAAATGATTGGATGCACAGATATAGAATTGTCTTTTGACAAATTTATGTCAAATTCTCAGGATGATGACGAGAAAGAACTATTAAGGTTAATGAAGCTTGAAGACGATATTCTGAATAAGAGCAACGAAGCCAACTTCTCTGTAATCTCGGGGCCCATGCCTGCTAACGTAAAACAAACGCAAACACCTAAAACAATTCCCGAAGAAGAAATAACTTTGTCAGATGCAGCAAATCTCGGTAGATATGCATATGAAAGCTTAGGGTCTGGAGATTCGTTAACCGATCACCTTTTAGCTGCAATTATAGTAGAATATCTTAAAGACCAAGAGGATATAAATGGTTTTGTGATTATTAATTATCCTAACTCTTATCGTCAAGCACAAATTCTCGAGGAGACATTTTTAGGCCGTGCTCCACCCGACGAAGAAGATTTAGATGATACGGACGATATCTATTTAGAGGAAAGTATTTCGAAACATCGTAAAATAGAGAAAGATCACTTTAAGGATGTTAGAGTTTCTAAGCTCGTGAGTAATCCTCATATAAAAAAAAGTGATAAGCCTTTTGAAAGTTACTTTTCGTGCTATTTAAGATTAAAAGAGACAGATGATATTTTGCAAGAAATGGTCATTTGGGAGTTAACGAAAGAAAACTCCGAATTTATAGACAGATTTTATGCGGCTTTAGGGATAAATTATAGTATGTATTATGAAATTATAGAGAAGGACTTTCTAGCACAGATATGTAAATATGTAATAGGGGATTATTCTATGCCATTACAATCTTGTGACAATCTTTTTGGTGAAAACGTATTAAGTATTCTCGATTTTCCCAACTCTGATGATAAAAGAACGAAATCTAAAATCGTTAAGCCTGAGGTGTCCAATGGGAAATCGAAAGACAAAATAAGAAGGGGTTCTAAGACTAGTCGTCTAAGCTCGAGCAATACGTTAGAAGTAATAAAAGAGCCTGAAGCCATTGGCAGTACACAAGACGAAATTATATCAATACCTGAGCAAGTGGGAGAAGAAGAAACAATAAGTAAATCTACAGCCAGTACAGAAGAAGTAAGGGTATTGGCTGGAGAAGAAGATTGGATTTACGGAGACATACCTATTCCGGAAGCAATTGGACCGGCATTGGCAACTTGTTGGGAAGAAATAGAAAGGGGCTATATTCATGACATGGAACAATTATTCTTTGCTAAACGCTTACAAATGAACTGTTTGATACCGTATACAAGATTTATAAAAGATAAAATGGAGCAAATTATTACACTACCATCTGGTAAACAGGATTTGGTTAATTCCTTTCAAAAGGAATACAACGATTTTGAAAACGATTGGCGAGATATTAATCTGACAAAAAATGAGTGGCATTGTAGAGTTTTGGAATTGCAGAATAGGTTGTATAATATTTGTGATGAGAGAAAAGTTAATGCTCAAAATCATAGACAGGCGCTTATAAGTGACAACTGGACAATGGAAGAATTAACTACAATGATAAACACTTATATCTCGTGCGTACAAACCGAATTAAATAGGTACGTTTAGATAATTTAACTATTAATCATTAACCTATAACTAAGAACTTTTAATCATTGTTTCATTATAAACACAATAATGTGCATAATATCGGCTGTAAGCAATAATTGTCTAGTAGTTTAGATTGCAGGTTCTTATTCTGACCATCTGGGGTTAGTATCAGAGCCACCTTCTCATATCCCTGATTTCTTGTTGACATGCGATTTAAAATTATAACGCTGAAGAAACACATTGTGAAGACACTCGCATATCTAAGCTTTCTTTATAACGTTTTTTTAAGCTTCTAAAAGCCCTCAACTGTTATATTATAGCTAGTTGTAGATTTAAGATTTTTCATTGTCATAAGAGAACCATGGCTACAAGTTCAATGAAACTGTAAAAGCATAATTTAATTTCAGGGCAGTGTTAACTTTTCAAACATTGCATGATTTTTATTTTGCAATGATAAGGAGGTCACCGCCTAACGAGAGATTATCGTCTAAAGACTTATTCAAAATAGTCAAAGAGTCTGACGAGGCTTCAGGAAGTAAGCGAGGTGCTGAAGACAAATTGTACCGACAGCTGAAAAATGCATTTCAAGATTTACAAATGAAAAATATAGAGATTGATTACAGTAACAATCCGTTTAATGCTGTATTAGAGAACAATGTTAAATTTGCTTTAAAAGTTATTAAAGATATCAACGATTCCTATAGATCTCTCATAAGCAAGGAATACAGCGAAATAGCTAAAATAGTACCACCTACAAAACGTAAAGACGAAGTATCGTCAGAAGAATCCATCAATGCTGAAGAAATATTTAAAGAAAATGCTTTAAAATGTGTTGAAGAATGGACTATGGGTATTAACGGTGAAATGTTTCGAGCTTCTCTACGCATAATGGCCTTACAATATAAATGTTATCGTGACATGAAATTATTTAATGACAACGTTTATAGAACATTTGTTGAAGTGCAAAATTATATAGATAACTGTTATCTCAATGAAATAAAGTCTGTCGATAGGCTTTGTAAGTATCTTCAAATGGCAGTAGAAGGAGGGAAACGAATACCTGAAAGTCTTATACTCGAACAAGATACATTCATAATTGATCCAAATCTGTTGCAATTTGTTCCACCTGAACCACCTTTGGATGTCGCAAAAATAGCTGAAACTAAAGAATTTAAGCTAACTCAGCTTGCAAGACTTCGGTCACAATTAAAGATAGTTGCACCGATGGGTATAACTTTACAACAGGCCTTTATCTATTGTTTGCAAGATTTTATCTTTTATGGAAAAGAATCTTGTGACGGACCTTTCTTTCCAGATACATGGAAACAGATCGATCCAGAACAAGTGCCCAAGCTGATTTATTTAATTTTCGGAGAAACTGTATACATTGATTGGAGAGATTTTTTAATTTATTGCTTGAATCTTAGATGTCCTACTACTGAAGAATTACTCCAAGTACGCAAATCCTTTCGTTGTAAAGATCTTGATTCCTTGGAATTAATTGCAAGGGATGATTTTCTAAATACCACTTTTTGGTTTGAAGAAGATTTCGACCCTGACGATAAAGGAGACGAGTTGAGGAAAAATTTGATAAAACACTTTTTGTTTGAATTATTCGAAACATCAGAAAACGTCATGAATTATTCGGCGTTTTTACTCGCTTTCTGTAAAAGTGCCAATTCAATTGAAGGTTTTGTAACTTCATTATGCATGGCAGTGGGAAAAAAGATTTGTTATATTTTAAAAGAATGTGAAGATGTAGTTTGTAAATTGATAAAGCTTAAAAAGCATAAAGATGAGTGTTTGGCTTGTGCTCGTAAGTGTACACAACAATTCTTGGAAAGATTAATAGTAAATGTTGTCAATATATGTGAAGGGACCACAATTACTGAACTAGAATACAGTGAACCTGCGCCAGAAGTCGATAAAAAGGGGAGGAAAGGTAAAGGTGGTGCTAAAGCTAAGAAAATTGAAAGTACTCATAGTGCGCGAACTCCAAAAATCCAGAAAAGTATAACAAGTCGTAGTAAGATTCAGTCAGCTACCGATGTTAAAACGACTTTTATATGTAGACCATGTGAGGAAGATACCGAGCCAGAAGATGAAAAGCCGGAAGAGAAAGAAGTGGTGGAAGAAGAACATAAAAGCGAACCACAAGAAGATCCTAATATAGTTTACGCAGTTAGTCAATCTGTCATATGGAATGTTTTAAAGATTTGCCTGCCATGGCATTTCCAGCTATTGCCTGAAGAAAAAGTAACGCCCTATTTGGAACAAGTAGAGAAAGTCATGAAGCGTCTAGAAACTGACACGGACAATAATGACATTTACGTTTGCAAATTCGTTGCCGATCCACATGTTTGTAAAATTCTACACAAGGTAAAGAAATTCGAGGCTATTAACTTAGCTGAAGTGATAAGAACCTTATGAAAAATATTAGGACAAAAGAGAATATTTCTGTAACATTATGTATTAGAAGACTTATTAGTTTTTTCTGTATTTGTTTGGTTTTATTTTAATTTTACGTTCTTGTTATTAAATTTGAATTTTTTGCATAGATATATTATTTCATTTTACTCTGTGAAAATATTAATAATAAGGGTATTAT
>DWFV01000885.1:0-12478 GCA_018246775.1 Parelbella machaon machaon
CAAAAGTTCAACTGCAAGGAGTCTGCCCAAGATCAGCGCGAGTGACGTCTTTTAGTGTCGGAGGTCAAGATCCTCTTCGGGTCGCTGAGCCAGCGTAATAAGTAAGTAAACATTATAAAATATGCACCTACGATATAAATTTTAAATCCTGAGAATTGTTTCTGAGCCAATGAAAGTATTTTTGTTACCAAAAAGTATTTAAGATTTTGCCCAAAAACGAGTAAGTCATTAACCATCGCCTTGTGCGTCAAATTTGACATCTGCCATATGCGACACTTTCTTATGCATACACATATGTAGAAGTCTTTTCGGTAATTAAAGGTATATATTACGAATAAAGACTTTCATGTGTTTCCTTTCCACACATCCATTAATCACTTCCCGCGTTTTCTTCAGAACGAAACAAATTGTTTTCAGTAAATTTACTCTACCCCCATAATGGTATATGAGTCGTACCACCTTTACAAGATAAATACATCTCTAATGGCCTGCACGCTCATTAAGGGTTGGTTAATTATTTTATTTGCCTTTTGGTTATTGATAATTTTATTTGCTTTTTTACTACACTTAACCACAGAAGTTTTCTTAACACTAAATATGTTACGTTTTTTAATAGTTACCTACTAGATAAGGTCATTTCTACAATCGAAATATAAACGGATTCGATGATGATTCTATATCTATAGATATTTTGCCCTTTTTCCATTCTGACAGTGGCTGAAAAGGTCTTATAGCAACCTAACATCAAGCCTTTAATCCTCGAAGAGATAGGGAGAAGAATGCAGTAGTCTCCCACGTGTCACCAACGTGTTCGTCCAACCACGTTTACATCCAACTATGAAATAGGAAGTAAGCCTTCTCCCATGCATCGGACACAAATGTAGACTCCGAGCGAATACTAGAAATTTCGAGATAGAAAAATCCAACAGCACCCGACCCGGGAATCCAACCCAAAACGTCTCGATTAATAGTCGCGCTTAAACACTCTACGAACGAAGCAGTAAAGTAAAATATTATTTATTTCCATAATGTCTTAACTGTAGTTCCAACAAAAAATGTTACAAACCACAAAGCCGTCTCGCAAAATCATAATTCAGAAGCTAATACCGCTTTAGGTCAGGCAGCGAGTATCAGACGGGGCGCGATAAAAACAACGTAACTCGAATTATCTAAAGCTCACATCGAGAAATCTAAACTGGGCCATCATATCGCCTTGCAATCCCCAAGGTCTGTACATGTTCAAGTTAAAGACTGAAGCGGTTCCATTTATATATCATAATTTAAAGAATCTGTATTTCATTACATTATTATAACTAACTGCTTCGTTAGTCCAGTGGTTACAAGCGCAACTGCTGGGTCAGATTCCCGGGTTAGATTCCCGGGTCAGGTACTGTTGCATTTTTGTAACTTAGAATTTTAGTAAAAATAAAGTTTAGTTAAAGCAACTAAAGGCTTGAATTCTTTGAAAGAAAGTTGTTCCCATAATATAATTGAACTATATGTTCACCTACTTAAATTTTATTATTCCTACATATTTAGATATAAAAAAAAATAAAAAAGTATAATAAAAAAAATTATAATAATAAAATAAATTCAATAGGCCCACCATGTATTCCATGGGACTTAAACGTAACTGGTGAAATGTGGGAGTGCACTACACTCCTCTGCCTATACCTTCGGTGATTACAGGCGCGATGTTACGTTGAATTAAAATAATTTTATTCTTATACAAGCGATAAGCTGTAAAAAAATGTTAATGTTTCTTTCATAATTAACTCGACATATTGAGATATACAATTATTTCGATGAACTATATTTATGAAAAATCTTAAATTATTCACCACTGAGAACGTGATATCCAAGCGATGCCGTCATATTATCTTATGTCCCCAAGGTCTTTGTTGTATCAAGAAATAAGCGCTAGCGTACTAAAGAATAAATATCACACAACCTAAGCAACAAAAAAAACATCAAGAACGATCATGATTGCTTTAAAGCTTTCCGTAATGCTCTAAAAGGAAGAAGGCAACCAGCCTACACTCTCCTAGCGTAGTAGTCCATGAACTTGGCTCTTCTCATTTTGAGACATTAACTATAAACGAGTCGATAATCATGATAACGGTGAATTCATAATTATATAAGGAATCTAATACGAAAATGCGAGTTGTAAACTAAATTAAATGTTTTCACAAAATTGTAAATAATGTAAGCTATGATATCTACAAAATTGTTTAGACCAGTCTGAATTATGCTTTAAGCCTAAGAAGTTCAAGAATACGGTGGGGAAACCTTTGCCAAATGGAAGAACATACATTGCTTATTTACAGGGCTTAAATAAAACCTATTTCCAGCAGAAAGGAAATCATCTTGAACCATATTTTGCAAACCATATAGATCTTCAAAATTAGTTCCACGCTTATCAACCATAAACAAACAAAGAAATGACATTTGAATTTAGTTTTCCGTTAATTTCCGGTAAATCTCAGGGTTGCTAATACCGCAGCGACTTCATTACCGGCATTATTAAACTTTCCAAAGTATTCCCAACTTGCACGGCATTGAAACTTTGATTCTCTTTGTAGAATATCTTCATTGGCACTCCATAACACTGCAGTATCGGTAACATTAACTATCATAACTTCATCTTTTGTTTGGAAACTTTCGGGCGGTAGTCGGAAATTTGAACACCTACATAGAATTTACTTTTGTTATTTTCTTCGGAAAGATGATATTCAAAGCGGAATATTTTTGGTGTGGCGTGTGGAAAATATCGTTAGGAAATATTCGCACCACAGGGTTCCTTATAATGTTCTCTAAAACACTAACGTCTTTCAAACACGTTTGGCCAGCGTGGCAGTCTATGGTCTTAACCCTTCTCATTTAATTATAGTCTTGTGAAAATATTTCGTGGATGCTAATAATACCAATCCTCTAATCTTCGGAATCTCTTACATCTTAAGCCCAACCCTAACTCCCACCAACATGATTTATTACAACAGCCTTCCCATTTCGTCCAATTTAGAGAAAACCCAGCTACCCTAATAAACTACCCTTGGAAGATACAAATTTTAACGCTACTCTGACCGCGATACACCGGTAAATTAGTTGGCTCACTCTCTTCGGTGGTTTTGAAAATGTTCCAATGGTACTCATATTATTTTGACTTCCATATGTTTGTTTATTTATCGTACATCTTTTGTAACAAAGAAATTCTATCTCTTACATTTTTTTCGTGCTTATATCATCTGTAGTTGTGTGTATAACCTAATAATATGTATAAAATTATGTATAAGAGTTACGAAAATCATAACATTTATTTAAAATAAAGACAGTCGCAGTAACGGCCTCTGATGACTGAGACACAACGTTCAAATCTTTATGCAAGTACAAAATGCATTAATTGTTCTATTTTCACATACTCGTATATAAAAAATAACCGCTTCACAAACAGAATATATAAACTAAGAATGTCATACAATTTTTTTTTATGGAGGCGCCAGGCATCGATCCTGGGACTTCTCGAATGCTAAGCGAGTACTCTTCCAACTGAACTACTTGATACATATGAATACTAAACTTCATCATACGGTCTGCAGGATCATATTCATAGGTTCTGTCAGCCAGGACTTCGGATTAATGAGCCTAGTTCAAAATATCCAAGGGCTATGGACTATTTCGCATCTGCTTAATAACATTGTCTTCTTTGTAATCAAAATATATTAAACATACAAAAAAAATATAATTATAAGAGAGACAGCACATCTAAACCAAACTTATTTCTGCATGGCAATTGTTCATCAAATTCATGGTACAACTTAAGTTGTCACCCATACAATAATTGACCTTCAGCGGTCAGTATAGCTGCATAGAGATTACCATATTTTATACAACACTTCAAGAAGTAATTCCTGATTATCGTCATTAAATTATCATATTACTTACTTTAACACTTCTAAGTACCTTTTAATAAATAATATAGTACAGTATTGCTTTATCTAAGAATATTACACTTCCGTACTGACGAATCATCAAGGAAATCAACTTCTCAGAAAGACTTGACCCCAGCTGCAAGGCGTAAATAGGCTACAGATAGCTGGCTATGTTTGTATGGCTAATTTATTTTTAAAGCCTCTAGATGCTAATCACGACCGCGGAACATTCGGCGTGGAAAATTCGAGAATTTTACGTATCAACGCCTAAAAACATTTGTCTAAATGATTAATGACGGGGTATCGGATAACAATCTGGGAGGAAAAAACACGACAGTTTTTTCTCTTGGTTCATCTCAACGGCTTAGTCGGTTTTAATTCATTCCTTTGGTACTCCCAGAGATTTCAGAAGTGGACGGGCTTGAAAAGCTTGTGCCAGCCAACAGAGTTTTTGGCTCAAGGCCAGTCCTTTCTCAGGTCCGTTTTTTGAGCGCTAACATTCAATGTGGTTTCCAATTGACTCGCTCGGTATTTTTATTTTTAGAATTTTTCTATAACGATGCGCGCGAACATTTTTATCGGCCATTAATTTTCTCCTTTCAATTAATTTAAATTAAGACGAAAATCTTTAGCGTGAGGTAATTAGTTGGAATGATCTGCTGCGCAAACAAAAATATTATATGAAAACGCTTACAGCGCTGATGGTTTAATAACCATTAAAGATTTGATCGCTGAATAAAATTGTAGGCCTTCAAAACCATTGCGCCAAAAATACTTTAGATCCACGAAGAAATGTACATACACGGTAATTTCAAAGACATATCCAAATTCAACCAAGATATCGCATTTGTTTTGTGAATGTAATTGCAATAGGTAATATAAAATTAAATCAGTTTTGGACAATCGAATTGTACTAAAGAAGTGAAAATGAGCTATCCTAAAGCAGAATGTGGACAGTGCATTCAATAATAAAATTTTCTTACGTTCTATATTCAAAGTACACGATAGTCACTGCTTTTTTTAGAGGGGCGGCTCTAACGAAATTTTGAAAATAATAGAGAATGAAAATATTTATTCACAAACAAGAATAAACATACAGCTCAATTGCGAAATAAAGTAAAAAAACATTCCCATATGAACATGCTTGGACTGACGAAATAAATAAAAAGAATAGAAATGTAAAATACATATAACATTGTATAAGGAAAAGAAGAAAGGTGAAAGATGGTTGACGGTATTTTTTTATCGTAATATTGTAACTCGCCTATCTAATTTTATCTTTTGATTTTTATGAATGTTTGCAAGCGCATATCTTGTAAAAATAAACAGTGCGTGTGTTATTAGAGTTTAGAATAGTTTCCATGATTTTGTCAAAAACCGAGGCATCGTAATAATAACTTGCTTTTGCCCATCGTTGATATTATTTAATTTCAAAAAATTTCTATATGCTAATGCTGTTAGTAAAATGTACTTATATGCAAAAACATATGAGAAAATATTCGATATTATGGCTAACTTCTACTAAAGCACGTAATAGATTTATCTCCTCCTTTATAAGAGAATTTGTAATAACTATTATTTAATATGCTCTCCTTATTTTCATTATTGCGGTCCTGACCTGATTTCCGGGAGGTTTTATTAATCTAGACTACATTCTAGTATCCATCGGACCTTGCGTATGCTATAGAAAAATGTCTATCTAAAATCTTCGGGATCAACCCCTTAAAGAATAAAATTTTAATATCACAAGGGTCTCACCTCATGTATCAGAATATTGGTTACAAAATTATTCGAAAGCAACGTCGCTAAAGATGAAACTGCGACACGATAAATTGTCGAAGTAATTCCATGATTAATTAAAGTGCTTGCAACACTACCGTTAGTATTAAGTGCTCTGTCTCTTTCTATTTAGATTGGTACAAGAAGAATACTAAATGAAACAAAAATGTTAATTATAAATAACTTTATATATAAAGGAAGCTACAAATAGACCACAAGCTTTTTAAATAAAGTTATCGTTGCTGCTTTGATTGGATACATATGTCTCCAGACATTTGTATCTGTGACTAGCTTAGATACAATGTTCATATAGATATCCACAGAAAGTATCCAATATCTATAGACATTTGTATTCAATCTCCATAGACATTTGTATTCAATGACATGTGCGTATGCAACTAAAATGTGCAGTTATTTATATCACCTCAGATAAGCAGAAAATAGCGTGTTGGCCCGTCTTAGGTCGAAAGATAACTCTTGGTAAGCAATGCAAGACCCACCGCATCACCAATTATGCCTTCGCGCATTTGGGTCGAGGATAAAATAATGAACGGTTCCAAGACACCGACTTCCCACGTGCCTTTTGCAGCACAAGCCTGCTTCTTATTATTGCTTAAATTCGAGCGTTGCTATCTCTTAGCAAGGTCGTGTGCTGTCACTATAGTGTTATAAATTTCATCTTAACTTCCCCCGATCTAAGGGTTGTAAATGAGGTGAATGCCTAAGGGCGGTATTTCATTTTGCCACCCACAGCTACGATATAGCGGAATGCACGAAATTTTTAAACGCATTTACGTTTTTATGTTTGCACACAATCTACTAGATAATAAATATTTATAAAGCAGTTTTCAGATTTCTTCATCTTTCGCGCGACCACAATCCATTTTCCATTACGCTAAGCACGAAAATTATTCCATAAAATGAAAATATTCGAGAGTATACTTCATAACGCTGTATCGATGCATGCATGTGAGTTGATGAGAACATCTGTTAATATAAAATTTCTGTATCGAATGGTTTTATTGTTTTTTAATGATAAAGTAACAACCAGTTGCAGTCAACCAGGATGTCTTGAAAATACACAAATATAATATATATTTTTTACGTCACTGCTTCAATCAATGTATTCAATAATATATTACTTAAAGACATAACCTTATTGGACATACATCAATGTCTAATTATATAAATTATTATGATTATAAGTAGTCACTATCATAAATTACATTATGATAATTATGTAATAGACGAGCGTAGAGGCAACTTCCTAAAAATGTTCCCAGCGGCGCCTTTGTGCAGCAGCATGGCATTATACTCCAAGTCGCCAGCAGATCATGCACATGACAGCCCAGTAAAACTAAAAGAAATTTTCAGAAATATGAAATAAACCAAAAAAATAAAACGTAACATCACGCCTGTAATGAAGAGTGTAGTACACTCCCACGTTTCACCAGTTACGTTTAAGTCCCATGGAATAGGTGGTGACCCTATTGCCATACACCGGGCACAATTCCAGACTCCGAGTCACTACTAGAAATTCGAAATAAAAAAAATCTAATAGCAACCAACCCGGGATTTGAACCCAGGACCTCACATTCGGCAGTCGAGCTTGCAACCACTCGACCAACAAGGCATTTATTCATATTCCACTGCTAGATAAAGGTTCTCTCTTAAAATGAGAAGACGGACACCAAAAACTGCTGCCACATGAGGATTGGCAGATTTCAAATGCCATAGAAAACACCATGGAGATCATAATCTACGCAGGTTTTCTCACGATATTTCCTGTATCGTCACACCTAGTAATATATAGATGTAAAAACGCATATTTTATTAAAGGAAATAAAGAATTGTGGGGCGTACCAGGAATTGGACACTATATTCGGAATCACTACGCTACCATTGCAAACAAAGCTATATTCCTTTATGAATTGGCAATAAATTGTCACACGCTAATAATAAACTTGGTCAGAAGCCCAGCAGCAAATGTAACCAAACTCAATTTAAGTTACTAACTAATCCACATTGCCTCCAGTTCGAAGTAAGACAACTGTACACTAAGTCAACGAATACTATAATGTTTTGTTATTTCATCTCTGATGATTACTTTGCCTGCTGCTGCTGGTCTGCTGCTCAGAGAGGTTCTAAGTTCGTTCCCCGGGTCGGGCAAAGTAACCTTGGGTTATGTGTTAATGCACACTTTGCCAGAGTGATATAGGGGTTAATCTTTCTCTTTCTGAACGGAGATTCGTACCCAACATTTTTTTGGATGCGGAACTCCGCATCAAACGGATTGTTAATTAAACACATTTACAGAAGTTGATGGAGCCGGCGTATATTCACGAAGAGAGTGGTGAAATTATAAGAAGCGTGTCAGATCTCTAGTGACCGAGATATTTTGCACTTAGTGCCCACTGCCTCCTCCGTAAAACCATTACAACCTTGCGCGATGATTTTATGAAAATAATAATTGATGAAATAAAATAAATGTATAATAAATATTTCTTTGCGTAAGCTGCATCGAAAATCTTTTCAATGTTGATAGAAAACACATAAATACAACTTGACAACTTTCGACAGAAGCGTATCTTCAAAACTGCAGTTTACAGACACAAAGAAGAGAATATTAAAAT
This sequence comes from Parelbella machaon machaon, assembly GCA_018246775.1. Lineage (NCBI taxonomy): Eukaryota > Metazoa > Arthropoda > Insecta > Lepidoptera > Hesperiidae > Parelbella > Parelbella machaon. The sequence goes on from DWFV01000885.1 coordinate 8,342, forward strand.
TTTATTTCTCTTCGAGAATTCTACGATTGTTAAATAAACTTATTATCAATCTGATTTCTGAAATAACTTTCTTTTAACATATTCACCTTATTTCTTTCACTATTCGATAAATTAGTAATTATTAGCAAATATTGATGAACATGGAAGAAGCCCGGCAGGTATGTAAGGATAGGGATATTTGGCACTCCGTACTCTCTGCCTACCCCGTTAGGGACTTGGCGTGAAGATATGTATGTATGTATTAGCAATCATATAATAAGTATGAAAACATGGTAAACTTTACTATTAACATTTTACAACCAATACTTCATGTACACATCTATGACTTAAATAATGTCAAACGATGATAATGTTTTGGAAATATTAAACACTACAAAAAATATGAAATATTATTTGAAAAAAAAAACTACACTACCTGCGCGCATACACAGGGTAAGCATATTACAGTATCAGCCGGTTGCATTGCGCGCTCTCATCCGTATAATTCCATACGCTTGAGAACATTCCGTTGCACAATTGAATCGGATACCTCAAACTCTTATACCTTTTAGTACTTTTGCAAAGTTCAACGGATATTTTAAAAGATTAACGTCTGATTGATTCTATTTATGCTATTTTAGCTTGGTATTTATTAAACAGAGACATGTGGATGTTTCACATTCATTTACGATTAACACAATGGATAATAATCAATATTATTAAAGCTTAACAGTGTCTGTAGACGTAAAAGTTAAAATAAATCTTTCACATTCTTGTGAGTACATAATCATACCGAAAAAGTATTAATAAAAGAATACAGGACGATTTTCTTTTTAAATAATCCTTTGCTTTTAAGAATTGAATATTATTATTATTGTATCGTCATGGCAGATCCCTTACGAAGTAGGCATAGATAATTGAGTGCCAAATAATTTTCATTATTTACTGTATTTGTTTAAAACTAAAGTACATTCGCGAGCAAAACGAAATATTACAATGCGGAAATCGCACGTGTTTATGTCACACCCGTTTGCATCACGTGCCATCACCCGTGTGATTCGTAACACACGAGACCCGCGATCGCACTCCGGCTGTTCTGGCTCTACCAATGAATACCAATGAATTTAAATTAAATATTATTTTTTGCTCACACTTTTATACAAAATTTTAATTTAATATTGCCTGCCTCATTGATAAGATGGTTGCAAGCGCGACTGCTTACCGAGGTGTCCTGGGTCTGATCTCCGGGTCGGGCAGTAGATTATGAACTTGTTCGAACTTGAAATTCCTAATAGCGGCAGGGAGCCTGGAGTCACAAAATCGTGCCCGGTGTATGGCAATAGGCTCATCCTCCACTCCAGGGTGGGATGTGCATATAAACAACGTGTGAACTCTGGGAGTATGTTTTATTCCTCTGCCTACCTTCGGAAAAACATAGGCCTGATAATATGCTAATTGGAATATATGTATGCACTCCATGTATCGTACAAACAAAAGCTACATTGAAAATCGATAACGTATAGAAAAAATTAAGTAACTACAGGGATGAAGAACGTGGGAGAGGGAGACAAGAGTTAAGGGCACAATATTTACTGTATTAAATGTCATCAAAGTCCATTTAAAAATACTTCTCGATTCATTCGAAAAATAATACTGATGCAATTGACTTTAATGAAATTCACCTTCATAAAAGAACCAACAAGTCGCCCGTCATCCATTCGATTAAGAGTTAGTGCCTTTAATTTCCGTTTTGCAATTAATTTGATAGCATTCTATGACGTGCATAAGATACATGGAGAGAAAATATTGATCATACGAAGCCTTAGACGTCCAAAGTCTTATCGAGGTTAAACAATAACAAACATTTTCAGACTTCGATGTACAATCACCTTAACATGAACTTTAGACAACGTTAGAACGGCGTAATGAAAAACAATCATATGTTCACCATCATCAACACTACCATCATCGATGTAATCAGCGGTACCGACCATTTAAGATTAACTTTTGGCACAACGATCCAATATCGTCTCCAGAAACGGTCTCCAGAAACACACGTTTATAATCATTACCGTTCTCAACATCAACGTCACCAAGATCATCAACAACTTCAGATGTACCTTAGACATGACGTTCTAAAGGTGTCTTCAGAAACAGAAACACATATTTGTCATCATCACTATTCTCATTACCGACATCGTCACCGCCATCACACCCTTACTATTCTAATGTTAGAAATGGATTATCACATATAAAAAGAACTTTAAAAGTCATAGCGCCGATTATGACAATTTACAAATCTTAGGAAACATAATGAAGAAGTCTAAAATATCTAGGTAAAAGTCCTATTATATTCTCCTTTTTCTTTAAAGAGATATATATAAGGTAACAACGCACACAACCTTGTAAATTTAGAGGTGCCGACTAGGACACCAGGAGCAGTAAGTTCTCGAAATGAAAGGTAGAAATCTAAAACAGTAACTAGACTGGCGCTGTGTAACAGAAACATCTATAATTCATTCTATGTAATACTCCATTATCGGATCTCAGTAGCAGATTACCGCTCTAGTAGTTACGGCAGCTAATTTAAACAAGCATCAGGCACAAAGTTTTGCTGTAAAATATAAAATCCTAACAGGAAAACACTTCATAATCGTTCCTTAAAATACTTTAAGGAACTTACATTAAATGTTATTAATAACTTCATAGAAAGTTAAGTATTTTGTTCACACCTGACGGCCACTTAGCTGTGACACATTGTGATATCGAATTACGTCATCAAGTCGTGTTTGAGCGGGAAAATTATAAGATGCGTTTTCTGTGAATTGTTGTTCAAAAACTTTTACGGTAATTGTTGAATCTCATTCGTTAATGTATGGTATTACGTAACATTTCATTACATTTTTATTTAAATGTATTTGCATGTATGTATGTTATAATTATACTATGCAGCGTAGGATCCACATGTACATATATATATATAAAAGTAATTATGAACAAACACCCGGTGGACTGAGTCAGGCGAATGATGATGACATATATATACTCGTAATATAATTATTACCTCTGTAATATTTTATACCATTTAATACTTTACTATGCAACACGGCTTGTGTTTTGGTACAGCTGCCAGTCCATTAATGTGTCAATATTTTACGCAGTAAGGAAAGTAGAAGACAACTTGATACGAAAAAACGCAAGACGAAATGGTCAGAATCCAAGGCATTCAATATTTGTTTAAAAAATTACCTCCAAATTGCTAAGCATTATTTACTTAAATTTAAACTACGAAAGATATAAACGTTAACAGCTTTCCAGCATCTGTATGTTCGTCCAACACTCTGCTAATTGAACGATTGACACACAATCGCCCAAATATTCACCTCGTGAATCCGAACGCGTGCAGAATGCATCGAATCATCGCGCACCTGTTCCGTTATTAAATTTCAACTGATGTGCGGTTTTTCGTTGCGCACCCGTACGTGTGCTGTCAAAATTGTTTCATTGCTGTGAAATAGTGTGAATTGCAAATGGCGGTCGTTAATGAGAAAAGTGGTTTTGTCATGATATATTACACATAATTACCTATCAGTTTGTCTTTCGTTGTATTCAGTTGGTATGCAACTAGTGAAATGGTTTAACCTGGCAATAATTGTACTTATTAATTACCCATATGTGTCTCTGCATTAAAATGTAATAAGTAATTTTACTTATGTTTTATATATACACGATATATATAACTAAATATCCATAATACGGTATAAAACTTAATGGCTTAACTTTGTATAAATGTATAAAACGATCTGTATATGTATGTGTATCATAAACAGTTCTACCCATTGCCATAACAAGGGCGTTTTACCCCACAAATGATAGCGATTTATTTTAACATCAGCTGAAATTACAAAAGGCGTTCCCGCGATTTTGCACAGCCTGCCTATTGAGATATCCAAAATGCTAATTGTTTCAGTTTTAAAATATAACATCATCACGCCTATAACCCCCGAAGGGGTAGACAGTGGAGTGTAGTACCATCCCACGTTTCACCAGTTACGTTTACGTTCCACGGAATAGGTGGTGAGCCTCTTGCCATACACCGGGCATAGATCCAGACTCCGAGTCATTACTAGAAATTATAAATTAAAAAAATCCAATAAT
>DWFV01000886.1:0-12475 GCA_018246775.1 Parelbella machaon machaon
CATTGGAGAGGCCTATGTCCAGCAGTGGACGGGAGTAGGCTGATAATGATGATGATGATGAAATTGAGATTAAATCGTACTTGCTGTCTAACCTAGATTTTAATAATAGCACCACTAATAAAACTACCTGAACTCTTAGCTTTCTACCCATAACAGTAGGACTATAAATTAAATAGAATACTTGCAGTTATTCACCAATGTTATAGTGTGTAACTAAATAAGCTCACTGAGATTATATTCATAAATATCATTCGAAAACAAGGCAAGATATTTGCGAACATTTTCACGTACATAATCACAATCCGTAACTTTTCAAATTATATCCGAATCAGAACATCTTTAGGGACTTTTAAATATAAGGGCCCGAGTTCGAGGAAAACGTAATGGTACGTCTCCATAGACTGACATTACACGCTCGGATAACAGGAAATAATTTTATGAATTGTTTTACAACTGACGACAGATGGTTTTCTTGTGCCGGACACGCGTAATCACAAGCGAATAAAGGAAATGTGCTGTGTACAAAAAATGTTGGCTGTAGTCTTAACTTAAGAGACACCCGTGTCCAATAGCGGAGTGGTTGAAGGGTTGGCAAGTGACGCTTAATCATTATGACGCTCATCATTTTCTAAGTTGTAAGTGGACCCTTGAAGTGGGAAGCTGAATTTTAAAATACCAGATTGTTATTCCTTTTGAATAAAATTGCAACATAATATGCTTAAATATAACTTAAGTTATATTATTAGCCTGAATTTGATTGTCCGGTCAAATTTGAGCATTCAATAAAAACACGACAACTATTTTATAATTATGATTACGTATTTCGAGGTATATGAACGTTTAATAAGTTTTGGTAACGATTTACAATAAATTTAAGAGCTAAAACAATTTTTACTGTAATAAATGCTATCATTGCATAGTCATGTAAAATAGTACACCCTAATATTCGAGCTTTACCTCTCGAGTGCAAATAATAAAGCTAAATTGTAAATAAATTTTAATAAACTGTCAACTAACTGATCACACAATAATTATACTGAAGTGAACTACCATTTTTTTTTTTAATTTCCGACTACCCGCATTGAGTATACTTATAAAAACTAATATTAATCTAGTTCAATTTATAATATAACTGACGTTTGTCTTCATGAGAAATAAAGTTATGAAACCCCAACTGTTTATACATAGTAAACACAAAACAACCCTATACACCGCGGTGGCTGTCATTGTATGACGCTTGGACAAGTTAAGACTTGTCAGCAAGAATGTCAACGGCATGTCAGCGGGAAAATTACAGCGCACCTGAACAGTCGGTGAGGAGATCTTTTGTTGCTACGGTCTTTGGGAATCACAAAGTCATTAGCTACACACTGTACAATCTGTTGTTAATAGACGGATAAAGTAATAACAGTTAAGTTTCACGAGAGTGAATGGTTTGATTGTTATTCGTTAAAAAAAAAAAAATAATTGCAAACAGAAATGCGTTGAAGCAATTTAGGCATTTGAATCGCGAGCTTCTTATTAGATTTTTGAACTGATAAAATTTTTTTATTTTTATTTTCGAACGAAATAATTTAGATTCTAAGATTCTTTTAAAACGCATCCGTTACGTTTTAAATTTCGTTCCACGTTATATACCTATTATATACCTACATAATAAAATAGACCGCGCCATTAACAATGTTAGTAAAAAATTCGTTTTTTATTTACGAGATGAATATCCTGTGTTCAATAAGTTTAAATAAGTTGTACCCCGAAATCTGCCCTTAAAAAAGTTTACGAGCGTTTGAACGTATCAACGCGGGCGGAAGCGACATCCGGCCTCGTGAAATGAAAAATAATTCCAGGCAAATTAAATTTTCAAGCTCTCGGCTAAATGTATTATAAGCCTGCTCTGTGTATCTCAGTTTCAGGGGTTCATTGTGTTAGCTGTACATTTAAAATTACGTTATTTGTTAAATATAACTGGAAATTCAGATAGTTATCGATACTTTGATATGAATTAAAAATATCACTAGAATATTGTGGACGTTTCTAGAACACCTTAAATAATTTAAATGCTAGATATTTTCGTAAAATGTGTTTTTACTTAATCTAGGTATTAGTCATTTAATGGTGACCATTCGGTATAGTCTATCGATATTTGTGTAAGCAGGGAAGAAGCAAATTTGTTTTTGGCTCGTTGGGTTTTTGTTTAGTTATGTTTTGCTTATTTTGAAGCAGAGGCACTAAATTTTGCAAAAACGAATATTTCTAAAACAGTTTTATGTTACCAAACGGCTAAAACATATCTTAAATTGCATGGGTCTCCTCTCAAATTCAGAAAGGTAAGAGTTTACTTTATCAATCTAGCCAAGGTTTGTGAAAGGACACCAGAACTCGATAATGTTGCGAAATTAATAATAATAATGATGAAACTGTAAAGATCTTTTTTTGATAAGCTGAATTTTAAAATCAGTTTGCAAACACTAGAAACATGTGTCGACACAATAAAAAATCCCCCACGCTAATAAAAGTTAATCCGTTCCTGTCTTGTTAGTTAAAATCTTACTCCATATACTTAGCTTTCTAATGACTTGGAGTGCAGATCCTGATTGTATTAAACTTAGTCCCGTATATGTTTGCATGTATTGTTTTTGTAATGTAATGATACAAAACAAAAAACCATCTGTTGTTCTCAGTTATTATATACATTATATATGTAAAGCCTATTGTTGGTGAAAAGAATTTCTCTTATGCGGTTATAATTATATTTGCCTGTCTTTTAAAAAACTGTAACAGTTATATTTTAGAATACGTGTAAATATTTTAATGTAATTGACTCGTCGTTATGACGCTATGTGCAAAAATATTTCGACCATTGAGTTATCAGCATTTATTTGATGAGGCAGGTAATTGATGACGCATTTAAAATATTATAATATATTAAAACTGTATTGCCTATTGATATATTGTCTACAAAGTTTTTACTTATATTTAAATTCAATAAGTACTCACTTACAAATACTCTTACAATATTAGTTATCAATGGCAGTTCTCGTGACACCGTTCGCCTAGGGTTCTTCTACTCAATAGATTTTAATTTTTTATAGGGAACTTTTTCTACAAAAAAAATCCTAAGTTATTTCTCACAACGCAGGCTTGCTACCTGCCAGTAAAAGTCCTGTGGAAATCGCCTTAACCTTTTCGGAGATTATCCAGAATAAATAAACAGACATACAAAGAATTTAAAAAAATGTATTTTTGTGACCGTTTATATACCTTTACATGTTGCGTACCGTATATAATTTTACATGCACTAATGAAAAAGCTAAATTATTTTTATGTTACGCACAGACACTTCAATTTTATTTATATGTACAGATTTCACCAATGCGTCCCAACGTCATTGAACAGTAAAATGTTCTTCAAGTTACCCATCGCCATATATTTGTAAATCTTATGTTCACGTATAGTCAAGTTCGATACTGTTTATAAACGTTAATGTAATTCGAGCGTACTATTGAGATGTCGCTTTGTGTTTCCCAGCTTCCTTAATGACTTTGTATGGAGTTGCTGACTCTATTAAAGTTTGCACCAATCTGTTTACAACGTGTGTTGATTAGAAAATTTCTAGTCTGGATCTTATTGGTTGTCTCAATGCTTTTCTGTCCTATTCTTATAATCGTCATATTATTTATATTTATATTTTATAGGTTAAAATTTACTACACACATCGTTATAATATAAGAATTCTGTTTTGGAAATAAAAATTACTGTTACTGGTACTACGTTTGCATTTTTAATTATTTTATAAATTGCTGCTAAAATGTAGCTACAAATTAAGGTTCCTACTTTCTTTGGGGAATTTTATGTTCTTAAGAAACGAAGTCTAATTCGATACATTTTAACAGTAGTAAATACAACTAAATGCGAACATTAGAACCGGAATAATAAGTTACAAGCTCGGCTGCTTGAAAGGAATTGTTAGAGAATGTTCTTTGATTCTAATGTGTGTGAAATATACAGAAGCGATTAGTTACAAATGTCACATTTCTCAGGCAAAACTTGTTTACGCCTTAACACTCTAGTTTGGACCCCTTTCCGATTCAACAAGTACCCTCTTTGTAATATTACGGGTCAAAGAAAGTTTAGTGACCTTACGTTAAATACTTGGAAGTACTGACTAACTCGTGGTGCAAAAGTTGGATGGAGTTGCTTTGACGTATTCGTCAAGCTCAGAATTTTCTATTTTATTAAACGGTTTTGTTTGGTTTGAACGTTCGTGATTACTTCTCGTTGTATAATTCCATAACATAATCGTATTATATGATTATGGAATTATTTTAGATAAAACTATAATAACAGTGGTATTATTCACAACATGATTTGCTTTGCTTTTCAAAAATCTGTTATATGTAACATCGTTATCGTCTTTACAGGTATCTCTTTTACGACCCCTGAGGCATTAACTTTTGAAAGCGCATAAATATTGTTCTTATTATTATATCAGCTTGCAACCATACATATGTAGGTTTCATTTTTCATTTGCATCCGAAAATTAAATCATCTAAATTGACAGACATCGATATAAATATTATCAGAGTTAGAGTGTATTTGAATTTTTTTCTGGATGAATTAAAAGAACCTAGCAAAGTTATTTTATTATTATTACTTAGATTCTTGACCTCAGACGACATTTTTCCTCATTTACTCATCTTTTTAATCTTCTGTTTTATTTTATCTAAAGCGAATTCAATTGTTGTTACTGGGACACCGATTTGGAGAGGCCTATGGTCCAGTAGTGGACGTCCAAAGGTTGTATAGAAAGTTTGTAGTTCCTAGTGTTAGCTAATACGTTTGTAGTTCCTAGTGACAGTCTTACGGAAACAGAATCAAAACAACTCGAGTCTCAGATTTCGGAGACACGCAATTGGGCTATTACATTGATTGGACGATTCGGCTTTAACGTGAACACGGACATTATTTAGATCAGCAATACTTGAAACTACACAGAGAGTTGTTTGTTAATTAACTACAATTACGTAAAAAATCAAATAACAATACTTATCGTTAAAGGTAGATGGATATTTACCCTGTTGAAACATACCTACACAGACGTAAGTAATTAAATTGCACAAGAAAAGTGTACAGTAAAGTTACCCATATTATCAATGTCAGTTGTATTTTAGAACTAGAATTAATTAATTATTCATTTCTTTTCGTATGAGAAGATAGCAGCTAAGAAGCGACAGCAGCCACAAGTAACTACTGACGCTAATGGACATACAAACTGGAATAGGACTGAAGGACTAATCAATACACGGATTTTAATGCGTTAGAAAGAAAATCACTAGAATACATAAAAATATTTTATTGTTAGCCATATATAATATTAATACCATGTCAAGTTTCTTACGAGGTGGCAGAGAACACAAATGACAAATACATGTCTATCCTTACAGATCTGACGTCTTTACATTAACCACTCTCTTCTTATACAGCAACGTTTTGAAGAAAATATTTTGAAAAGAAAATTAATGTTTATATAAATAACTTCTCAATTCCACTCACAGCATGCATCAAATTCGCCATCACTCAACTTCATTCCGTGTAAACATCATTGAGATATCAAATAGGAACCAGCTGAAAACAATATTTATTTTTCAACGGGAATAAAATGAGAAATAACTATAGTAAAGATAACTATTGTAAGTTATTTAGAATCTTTTGTCTTTGTCGTGAATTTTTTCACTTCTTGGACTGATTGGTAGAATGTACCTACATACATATATATCGCTTTTGTCTGTATTTTTTTCGCCACAAGTATACCTCTTTTAAGAATGGATTAGACAAAGTCAGTTCTATGAGGACGTGACATACTATCCAAAAACAAAATTATACAAATGTTACATTTAAATTATTTTTTTAGTTGAAAAAAAAAATTCCATGTGTGAATGTATTTTTGGCCTTGCTCCGTAGACTTACTATCTCGTGAATGGACCACCTTCATAGAGTATGATAACGAATAAACAAGTATAATAAGATATAAACAGAAGACGTTTGCTGTTGGCTAACGATGAATAACGTCTCTTAATATGATTCTAGGTAGAGCTAACGGTAAATAACACACTCGTAGCTTAATGGAACTCTACATAGAGTTAAGACTAAACATGAAACTGTCTTAGAATGAACAAATTTGTTTGATTTAAAAAGCTTTTCTCGTTTCTTAGTTCTCATACGCAATATTGACTGAAAAGCGACGTAGAGACGTTTTAGTTTTTCTCAGTTGAAAACAGAAATAGATATATTTACAAAGACTCAATTCACCTGTAGATCTAACTAGTCCATGACACTGATGTCTCAAAATTTCATAATACAGGTAGAAATGCTACTGGCGGTTGGAACATTTTGTTTATGACAAAGGATTTTTGCATTGTCTATATTGTAAACATTGTGTAACATACATGGGCAGTAATAATAATTATAATCTTTATTCACGGACCATGGTTAACATGGATGGATTAATCATATTCGTTACACATAGTGCTCATGTTTCCCGTTAATGACATGTGAATAACCATTTGTTACTTTTAAGACATTTTCATTTCTAATCTTAAGTCCTTTAAGAAAATCGAAATAGCCCATTTTCTTTTCATCCCTCAAGAATCTTATCCATTCAGAGATTTTATAATTCCACTGAATGCGATCAGAGCAACTTTAAAAGCTCTGACAGTGTGCATTTTAAGTTGCATATGTGATGTTCAATTGTTAAGAGACAGCGGAACTGTGACTTCTTTGGTTAAATTGTTGGCAAGTCGCTAACAACTTCAATTGGTCAATGTACTTTGCTGACAAAGGATATTTATGAAATACTTACATTTATGTGATAATTACAAAACATGTGAGTTCTGCTGTGTGTTACTGCGGCGTTTAGTAAATCGCAACTATATGTCATGTGGATCACTATTAACGCATCCCGGGGGTAAGCCCGAATTATGTGCCATGACGGAAATATATCTAGCTCTATTATTATGCCGTTAAGCTAGCCCTCCTTATTCTCTTGTGTATAGCACATGTACTCTATATACACTTTGCAGTGTCTTCTCTTGAATGTGTATACCGTGTGTCCATTTCTAATCCACTATAGTATAAGTCACACGTAGAACGCTTATGTTGAAAACATTTACCAGCCTTGTATTTATTTATTGTTTCTTTAAATAAAATTCTTTCAATGACCATCAATTTTGATGTTTCACACGTACCGGGCGCTTAGTGACGGTTCATTTGTTTTATTATTGTCCTCCGTATTCGTTTAACTTGGATCGAGGCTTAAACTTTCGGAGTCGACGTACGTCGCTCTTTATGAAGCACTGTACAGGTCTAAACCATTCTTCAACTAAACGTTCTGAATATTAAATTGCACGACAATACAGTCATTATTAAGCGCAAAGATTAAAACGCGAATGACAAATTAATTTCAATTTCGACTTCAATTTTATTATATTATTAATAATAATCATTATAATGGTCGGCAGTTAGTTTTATTATCACCCAAAGTAGTCTATAATATGTTTATTATTCTATCGGCAATTGGCACACTTAATTAAAGAATTTACCAAAGTAGACAATTTAAGTTAAATATTGAACAGAAATTTTGAAATTACAAAATTACTTGATTAAAATTATATTACCAGTAAATAAGTATGAACTATTGGCTATTATGATTATAACCTACAAAGGTTACCTCACTTTACTATACAGTTGTATGATATATGTATAGCACATTCACAGAATGTTATAAAATAATTATCGCTTATTTTATTTTTACATTCGTTTTTCTCAAAGTACCGCCTCGTTCTATCAACTGAATCTCAGTTTTCTTCATGAGCATCAATGCAGATTAGCATGATTTCACGAATTGACCTATTTGTTTACTGTAATTTTAAGAAATTAGAAATTGGAATTGATTTAGATTTTCTCGTAGAAATTTCTAGTAGTCATTCAGAGTCTGGATCTGTACCCAGTATATGTCAATAGCCTCGCCATCTTTTCCATAGAAAGACGTAAATGTAACTGGTGAAACGTGAAAGTGTACGACACTCCTCTGCCTACCCTTCGTGGATTACAGGCGTGAAATTACGCTCGAAATTGACTTCGATTTAAATGAACAGAAAATTATAAAATTCCAGCTCGTTAACGCACTTAACTCATTGTCAAATTTAAACGTGGTATTATTTATTGCCTTCATTTCACTTCGTTACGTTGTTCGGAGAGGCGTTAATGTCAACGCGACAATGTGCGAGGTTTATTTTGTGACGTCACGCTGTTAATTCGATATTCTATAGCAAATTGTTGTTACGCCTACAAATTGTAAAGTAATTATTGTTTCCGACGCATAATGTAATTATAAGTTTATTGAATATGTGGACTTCCGTTATACAATTCTTACTTGACAACGTTTAGAGATGATGCGTGATTTGAAACGTATTTATAGTTCGACGTTGTAGTTTTGATCCGTTTTAATGTAAAGATAATTTGATGTGGAATTTATGCAGTTGGACTGTGATGTTTGGTCAATTAGACGTCATCTTATTTACCTCTACCCATGTAAAGAGTATCTTATTGACTTAGTTTTTTAACCGGTCACAAATCTAAATGTTGTCTGTTCACAGTTTGGATAATCGTATTTCTTCGTGGTTCGCGAGGTGGAAGGAATGTTGAAGAGTGGGTGGTAGTGAGTGGCGGACAGTAAATTTAATTTTCCCACCAAAACAAAAACAAAGCTTTCAATATAATTTACGTTAAAATGTCGTCAACGTAAAACGATTATAATCAAATTTGGTATTAAGTATATTACGAGCTGCCGATCGAAACGCGTGGATAATAACGCTATTTTATTTAGGGTTCATTGATTCTTGTAAGCGGTTAGTCCTGTGCTCTATCAGGTTGGATAATTAAGGACATACACATGTAGCTACGAGAATCATTTAATATTGTTGATCCTCCCGTCCACCTACGACTACGGCGACATAACTTCTGCTCAATGCGACATAACTTCTGTTGCATTGCTCGTATGCTTATTTAGTATTATCATCATCAACTTCAAATCACCTTATTATAGCTCCCAAAAGAGGATTAGAATTGCAGAGTTAAGGTGATGGCTCATGCTGCACATATATTTATGGTCCAAGCTGGCCAATTGTTGGCGACACAGGCATTAGAGTACTTCATAATGAGTGCAGGTGTTCTTCTGAAGTTTTTCTTTACTTTCACACAGTATAAACAAAGTTAATTTGTTTTCAAATTACAAAGTATAAACACTTCTAAGCGCAAATATTAGCTGATAGTTTGATCTAATGCTATTATTGCCGTCAATTCATAATAAGCTGATATTGACATTAAACGCCTCTCTGCACCAACTAACGAGTTGTTGAAGTATACTCTAATAATTAACGCGACCACAGAACTGATAAAAATAGACATGGCAAATGTGAAATCTATAAGCGATTCGCGTACGGAAAATCTCATAATTTATTAAGCGTGTTAAGTGTAGTTTAATTAATTTATTAATGTTTATTTATTTTATTGATTATACAAAAATCCACAGCTCTTAGAAAATAACAATACATATCTTATAAACATACATAAAGCCAATGACGGATTTTCATTTTATAATCTTAATTTATAGGTAAATGAACTGTAACACTAAGGCAAACAAACAATTTTCAGAATAGTCTAATGTGTATTAGTGACTATGCTAGCGTGTGTGCGTGCGTGTTTGTGTGTGTGTGTATGTGTGTGTGTTTTCTTGTGTTTATGTTACAGAGAAAAATTTAATAAATGATTATATAGTAAAGACCAACGTCGAACAGTCCCTTAAGTCTATTGCGGTTTTATAACGATTTTCATCAACAACTAAGTACCTGAATAAAGTTTGGATATCTCGTAAACTGGAAAATGTTAATCAGAATTAATAGCTATAAATTAATTTTATATTTACAGTTTCGAATATCAAAATTAGAATATAATTTTGTAATACAGATATATACAGTTAGACACTTCTACGTATACTTATTCCTGAATAACTGCATATGTGTAATCGTAGTACTCATCGGTTTGATAACGTTATCCTTATTAGTGAAGCTTAAGCCGAAGCATTTAGTGATTAGATTATTTGAAGCTGCTAATTTTAGTGTCAGGACCTTTGTACACACAGGAGTACACAGGATCTTTATATAATTTGAGTTAATTAGGGTTTTCACAATATATTGCTATTGGTTTCATAATAAAATAGCGACAAAATACGAGTATATGGTATAAGATTTTAAAATTTATCAGCAACTTTTATTTCGTTTAAATTGGATCACACGACATGGACAACCCTCGTAAACTGTTTTTATACGTCATTAGTTTGCTCCAGCCCACTATCAATCTGAAGTAACAAAGCTACTTTTTTCTGACCAACAACCTAAGCTAACTAAATACCAAGTTCTTATTATATTCGTAGTATGATATGCGAAATTTCCTTACTCTTGTATAGCATGGCTGTATAGCATTTTAGCCGGATATTCATCATCATCATCATCAACATTATCAGCCTACTCCCGTCCACTGCTGGACATAGTCCTCTCCAATGGCACGCCACTGAGCTCGATCTTCAGCTCTTCGCATCCAACCACGTTATATATGACGTACCTAATAGAAATCTAATAATTAAAAAAAATAAAACGTTAAAACAAATGGAAGTCATAAATACTCCAAAGTAAAGAGGAGTTCAGAGAGATAAATTACGACGAAATTTGATATATAGCTCAATTGTCCAAAAATCTCCTTTAACTCGCGTAATGGGTCGAATTGCTTATAGTTTTTGAGCGGTAATGATCCCTATTTTTAGCAAGTACTCGTGAAGTTTATATTTGTTCAAAATATCAGTTCTCTTATTTATTTAGGGATGAAATAGGCAGAGATATAAATAAAGGAAGACGTATATATGTATGTCATAATTTAATACGAATCATTTGAAAATAAAGAATACAGTAAAAATAATCGAATAATCAAGAATCGGTTGCTACTTTTTTTATACCGGTAAAGGAATGTATAATCAGGGTACAATTTTTATGTAGCATACACTCGGTCACCTTTGACAACATTCTGTTTTTATATATACAAATTGTTTTTTGAATCCTTTACAGATAATACTTGGTAACCCATTTCGCCGTTCCACGTCATTTACCTGACCGCGGTTTACGCTTATTTGCGTCTTCGCTTTTTCTTAAACAAGATGTCGTATTTCAAGAAAGCGCATTGTCATATCTTTTTTCTTTACACGCTCATATGGCTGATGACATGTAATGTTTTTTGGGCCTATCTTTTTAAGTCACCTTCATAGTTTGTTCTCTTTATACTTAAAATTTGAACGGAACCTAAAAATTTGTTAACAGTAAGAACAAATAGCAATTAGGGTTTTATGTTATTGGAGTTCTCATCATACTTTGTACCTATAACTTATTAAACAAATATATTTAATATTTAAACGATTAATTTCTCTAATTGTCTCACACTTTTGTAATGTGGGGTATAACATAAATTTAGTAATTTATTAAATTATATTACGGAATTTAATTTTAAGTTCATTACTAAAATTAAATGTAATTATTAATTTATTGTATCAATAGTATGAAGATGCAATAAAACAACCTTTATTACAAATTCCATTTATTGTTCCTAACTATATTCATGACACAAATGATTTAAAATTAACAGAACATTATTAATTATACATGATTAAACTAGCTATATTTACCTTTTAAATATGTATACTTTTATCCAATTATTTAGTATGGAATGTTGGAACTTCTTTATTTATTTTCTCTTTAGATGTAAAAGAGTCTCTTGATTCTTTCTGTATTCTTTATCCGTTTCCTTTACACACAAGATCGCAGAATAATTGTAGTGATCGCTTATGTTTGCTTATGGAGAAATCTCCATATTAACATCGCAGTATATTGAAACACAAGGTTTGAACTTCTAGTGGAGGCGAACGTAACACAAAATATTTTATTATAATATATGGTATACGAAAAATTATGGTATTATAAAGGAAAGATAATTAATACGTAATTAAGCGTTAATTAGAAATGTACTCTAAAATAATTTACCCCGATTGCTTTCAGATTTTTTTGGTTCAGATTTAATGAATAGGGTCTCAAAGCCCGACTGTTATTTTTGTGGTATAACTAAAAAATTTTGTCCGCGTGGTATTTAATGAAAAAAATATTGTTCAATTATTGCACAGTGGTGGAATGCGAGTGGGCTGCGCGCGGTACTGGACAGTACTTGGACATTGCAACCGTTCAACCGTACTGGACAGTACTTGGACATTGCAATCGGTCCAACCGTTCCAGAGATTAGCAGGAACAGACAGACAGACAGACAGACAGACAGACAGACAGACAGACAGACAGACAGACAGACAGACAGACAGACAGACAGA
>DWFV01000887.1:0-12472 GCA_018246775.1 Parelbella machaon machaon
TAGGAAAATTAAAGTTACGTTAAAAATATTTTACAATCAGATGCACTAAATGTTTTTCTTTTCACAGTAAATGGCGGTTGGAGTTCTTGGGGTCCATGGACTCAGTGCCGATGCAACGGTCGAGTCGCTGGAGGCCAGAGACGAACCCGGTCCTGTACTGAACCCCATCCACTCAACGGCGGCGCACCATGCCAGGGTCAAAACGTCCAGAGGACAGCTGACTGTGTACCATGTCAAAGCGGTAAGTTCATACATATAAATCTTTAAGAATACACAATTTAAAAAATTTAAGATTACTTATAATTAACACATGCGATCTGAATGAGAAAAAAGATATCGATCAAATCTGCATACATTTGAATCCTCTATAAGGTTTCCATAGATGTTTGATTATTTGGGGGATTGCAGATCCCCCAATTTGACATGGCCTAAGCCTTGCTCTTTCTGAGAAAAAAAAACTTTTGTCTAAAAGAGAAACAATAAAAAGTTTGATGATAATCTAATATGTTTTTTAAAAATTCAAATAAAATTGCATGCAAATAATTTCCATCCATCCATTCTATTCATATGCATAATTTTAAATTACAATATACGTCCACAGCTGACCCCAAACTAATAACCGATTTAACTTTAAAATTTCACATGCCCATTATTTTTACAAGGACTTAAATAAACGATTTATATTAACATAGCAATAAAGCTATTATATACCCTAACGGTTTTATACACATTAGAGCAATCTGTTCTAACAGGCCAAAAAGATTCTCCAGATCCAATAACAATTCTTAGTCATTCTGACGGAGTATTCCATGTGTTGAATTATAATGAAGCTCATTTTGATTATAACTTCAAAGAGACTGGCCATATTGGATGTCTGGAATGAAAGAAAGTGTTTGATAAATTACATATTACTGCCGTTAAGAGTATTACGGATAATGTAATACTAGATAATCTACTTGTTACAACGCAAACGAATAAGCTAAAGAATTCATCGTCTATCCCAACAGGGATAGACGATGAAACATTTCCTCATTAAAAAAATTGTTTAATTTTTATTTATATTTTATGGTTTTGAGAATATATTAAAGAACTACAAATATAATTGTCGATATAAATAAAACGATTCATTGAAGTTATAAGATAATTTATGTTCAATGACTAAATTCTCTGTGATGTTATCGTATTTTGATTAAAATAGCCCCAACTTAAATTTTTTCACACACAACGACCGTAAGCAATGGAACCAGGCTGTCACTTCGCTTACGAGAAATCTAAGAGTAGCTGAGAGATATCTTATTATGTCAAACGCTTTTGATGCGAACGTACAAAGGTAACTTATAATTAGTGGTACAGCCTCGCCTTAGCGTTAGTTGTAATTGGCGTGCATGATTTATGATGATGATGTGGCAAAAAGAGATACGAAGACATTATTCATGTGAATATAGGAATTGTGAATTCGCCATTCGATACATGATTAACGTATTAATCGAATGAATTACTTATTGCGATATGGAATTCCTTCGCATATATGTATTTTTATTACAATCTCAATATTTTTTTTAATTGATCACACTGTAACTTCAAAAGTAGCGCATTTCGCCGAAAAAGTACACATACCTACAGAGAAAAATAATCTTTTGAACTACAAGATTTTAAAGAACGATAAGTATTTTTATTTCACAAAAGTAATTACAATATTTTTTTTGTATTAAAAAGAATATTTGTGTCCCCCCTAAATTATAATTACATCTCTTACATGTATGAAATATTTTAGTTACTTTACTACAATTTCAAACAAATTGTTTCTTTTCTTGCTTACCGAAGACGGATACAACATGGACCACCAAGGTTATGATAATACTCAGCAACTGTTGATCGGTAAGTAAAACTGACAAAAGTCACTTAGTTAAATAACCATCATTAATATATCATTTCTTCGCATATTACATTTGAATAATTCAAAATTACATTCGATATATTACACGGTAAAGACGATGTATTTGGAAGTATCATCACCATCATTATCGTCGTCAGCCTCTTGATGTCCACTGCTGGAAAAATAATAACAATATAAAGCAATAATAATAATAATTGGAAGTATAACAATGCTAAATATGTATAAATGGATAATAACATTGGCAAGTCAAAAAAATTTACCTAATATTCCGTCAAAACATTTAAAATAAACGGTTTTTAAATCAAAAATTCTAAACACTTTTGAAAGCCAACAACCATAGTTCTAATAAAAATACCACACACAAGAGCGGAACCACCCAATTGTGAGCACTTCAAAAGTAAAGATGAAATGAATAAAACGCATAAAGAACACGCGCCACAATCCTTACAATTCAAATGAACTTACAAACGCAGTCAGTATCTTTCATTTCCATCTAAACCATAAAAATCCCGCTGTTTAATACTCAAAGCACATAAACTCAGTACTGGTCACATCAAAGCGGCTTAAATATTTCATAGCACCAGTAAAATTACAAGCAAGAGTGGATGAACTTATCATCTCCTTGTAACACACCGCCGCATAGAGTGAGGAATTTCCGGGGGTCTTTGTGAAATGTTACAGCAGTATGGCAGGCACTTACGAAACATCGCACAATAGAATTGTTGTGCGAAGTAACTGCTGGAAGCTTTAACCAAAATAAAAGCAGTTTAGTATTTACAAACAAACATAAGGACGAAGCCTAACAATATACAAGTCTGATGTTTGTCCTCCCAGCTAAATTTATTTTATTAATTTATTACATATTATACACTATGATGTTTATCTCAAATATCTATTTGTTCTCTTAATTCTCAACAACATATACTAATTCACTATTAACGTGAAACTTTGAATTATTTCTTATAAAAAATCTTGTCGCAATTAGTATGCGATCCGTTATTAAGAGAATATCAATATATTTCAAAAAAGGTTGATCAGCAATTTGATCTTAACTAGATCAAAAACGTTAGTTGATCCACGAAAAAATATACATACGTAAGTAATTATGAAATACATAATAATAATGTACCAATTAATCAATCATATTTATCGGACGATCAGTTGGTTGATCGAACAAAAAACCCGTATGTTACATGTAAACTAGACCAACGTGGTAGACAATAAAATCTAATCAACTGCGGTTGCTTTAGAGCGTGGAGCGGACGGATCGTTGTTACCGCTAATTGGTAACACATGTCGGTAAGCGTCCGATGAACCACGGATGTGGTACTAATGTACTCAGATCGTGTATCGATACTTTTGTTGATGTATCTTTAGATTATGATTTGATAAAATCGATCTCTGTCGCTTTAGACGTAGTTGCTAGTAACGAAAACGATACAACAGAGAATGTCTTCTTTGTGTCAGTAATAGCATTGAGTGGCAATCTTGTAATAAAAGGAACGTAATGGCTGATGGCTAAGTAGTTTCGTCAAAAGTCCATTTAATGGTGCCTAAAATAAAATTGTCGGATGAAGAGAATTACATAATCATATAAGTATATCGTCTGATAAATAATGTAAAACAAAACGCTCGTCATAGTTATAAAAAATACTCATTTATAATTATTCTTGCTTATTAGTAATTTTTTATGTACTTTAGTATCGCCTTTTAATAATTTACAGAGGAATTTAGTTATTTACACGATAGATTTTTCATGTAAGATAATGAGACTTAAGAAATCACTCGCTAAAAGCAAAGCATACCGCAAACAAAATCCACAAATTCTTTACCCTTATCTGCAAAATTATGTCCATACATACGTTTTAAATTTGCTTCAACATATTATGTATTTACGGAGACATTCTCAGACGCTAAACATTTACGGCAAAATTCACTTTATCTTACGTTCTCGAAATTACTTGATTCTTTAAATGACTTTTTTCAAATCTAAGATAACGGTCCATCACCCACTCTCGTTCGTGAATTACAATTCTGTATAATCGATTTGTTTATTCTAACCTAAAGAGGCATTTGAATAAAATTTAACTTTCAAATCTTGCCACCTATTTAAATAACGAAACAACGGATGCGAGCTAAAGAATACCTTCAGACATAGCAAGTTCTTCAACATTGTTTGACCCTGTCACTTCTCGAGTTTCAACCATCACTTGCTTCATCGAGAGTGTGCGCCCGTCATCAATTCGTTCAGGTCCGTAAGCCGCGCCGGCAGTACGCAATTACTTACAATTTATTTACTTCTCCAAGAACTTTTTGGGGAAGAAAAAAGAAATATCGAATGTGAAAGTCCTTTACGTTGTTCCTTCTCTAACGAACCTCGACTGATTTATGTGTGTGCGCATTAATTAATAAGAAACATCTCACACATGTAACGCGTATGGACACCCACACATGCATACATTTACCGTATTCATGTATGGTGTTCGTTATAAGCGGCTATTTATTACAATCATCTTTACAATAAATGGGTACTAAAGATGAAAAATACTAAAATTGATATAAGAATAGTATTTCTATGAATTTAGATTTTTTTATTATAGAATAAGGTACATTGTGTACAGTAGTGAGCGATACAAACGAATGTTATTTGTGAGAAATTCGAAGGTATATAATGATTTTTGTCACTGCTACTCTTGCGTTGTTATGGGGCTCATAAAACCATATTATGTTTGTAGTATCTTCCGTAACACAAATTACAATCAAATTTTCGTGATGTATCAAAGCATCTTGGACGATATTACCTGCATATACTTTCTATCCGACGTCGAATCTAATATTCTTATTTTCAAACTTCGTCCATTTACTTAATATTTTTCATGTTTTGTATTCATCTAATCAATATTACTATCCCGTATAAGCTTATCACTTGTACGTTTTACAGGGCAGTATGAACTCGACGCACTCTATTATTGTTTTGTAAAAAACCATGTGATTTATTCCCCTCTCGCATGTAAGGGCAGCGGGCATCGTGTTTTAATTTCAATTTATAGAGCAATTCCTTACCAGTTAACCGCTGTTTGTATTATTAGATACGGTATTTATAACCGGACGGCTTGAGGTGCGAAACAATGCGTCATTTCTCTAAGCGCTGACAGGTGAAAAGTTGTTGAATCAACGACAACAATTATTCCATAATTGGTAGCGCGAGAAAAATCATGCTTCACATTAGGCTAAGGCTTCTCAGGATTCGCCTGGGAATTCACTACCATAATTGGTGGCAAAAATCATGCCTCACAAAAGTTTACAGGATTTTAAGATTCGTCTGTGAATTCATTAATGCTCGAGCTATATTTGAGCTAATTAATGTACTGGCATTTTATCATTACCTACTATTTGGAAAGGGATAACAGGTAAATTCATCTCAACAACTGCAAATCATCACTGGATTGTTTTCTCAATATTGTCCTGGTGACACATTTTTGAAATTCATTTATCGTCATTGAAGTTAGATTAATAATCATCAAAGCAATATTTTTTATTAAATCTTATAGATACAAACTTAACACGAACAACAAATATGCATTATTGAACTATTTGCAATATTTATGTCCTTGACGTGACAATATTTGTCCAGCAATCTTAAGCATATTTTTTTATTATAGCCATCTTAAGTGCAAACGCATACCTATAGCATTCCTAAGTACATTTGTATACTTATAACAATCTTAAAGACATTGTTATACTAACTGCAACAATTGATATTTTAAAAATAAAAGCCATTGTTATAGTCTCAATGTCACATACCAAGTCTGCTGATGCTGAATCGATATCGATGTGGTCACGAGCGAACGTGAGGAGACAACTTAAGAACTTTACGAGTATGCCATGACGGCGTAAACATTCTAGAAATTACTTATTCTAAGCAATAAAATATAAATGTACATCTGAGGCATGAGAACGTTCATAAATACTTGAGAAAAGCATTTGATTTTAAGAAAGGTCAAAATTGGAATCTTTCGCATTAGCCACTGCTATATCACTATAAAAAATAGCCATATTTTCGTCTATGATGTAAGAACAGAAAATAATTCTATCAACTAATTTGACCTTTACACAACAGTAGAAGGAAATTGCGTACAGAGCAGAAGTATAATATAAGTTCCTGGGGGTTCAAGTAACCGGTGTAGATCGGAAATGGAGTGTAATGTTTCCAAGGGTCAAAACTTATGATTAAGCCCTTATTAACAGGAAGGAAGGTAAACATATGGCCCAAAGTCCAGCTAAAGAAGCCTTAAATGTTTTTGTATATAATTAACATTGACGGCTAAAGCCTTTTACCATCTTTCTTCTTAATAAGTTGCGGTATTACCTTTCAAAAGAAACTTAATCATATTTTAATTGAATTGGGGTTTTTAACTTTGTCTCTATAAAAAAGTAATGAAGTGTCATTCACTCAAGCAACCTATAGGCTAGTTTTCATTACTCCAGAATTATTTAACATAATCGTAGTTTACAAAATACCAACGCAACACGTTTCACCTACAAAATACTCTACAAAGTTTTTGCAGTGCATAACTAAAACCAGAAATCAATTTATAAACCCAAATGAAATTTTATTGATGTTTTCTGATGCAAAAATTGCGTATCGTAATGGATACACGGAAACATCATCGAACATATAACAATCATTTACGCGAAAATTTCCACAGATAGAACCCGTCCCATCGAAATGACTCAATAGCGTGTTCAAAATACATCGATTGTGCTCACAACGTATTAATTTTGTACGCTTCAAAATACGAGTATGTTACAGTAAAGGTTTTATTTTGCAAAAATATGAATAGCATGTCTTGATAAATAAAAAGGTATTTTTCCACGATTCTCCAATACGCTATCATTATTTTACTACGATAACAGTCTTTTCGTTCGTTCGTTATTTTTTTAGCTACCTTTCCTTTTTCATATTATGCTTTGCTATATTCGTTTTAGCAGGTACAAGAATTTTTTGTTCATTATTTTACTCTTATTGAACTTTTTTGAAAATTTTAACGGACTTCAAAAATTTTCTTTCTCTTCCGTAAAATTTGTCCAACTTATGAATGCAAAATGTTACTGGAAATTGTTTGAGAAGATGAAGCTAATGTACGAAACCCACTACCTCGTGAAATATAAAATTGTATAACGTGAATTGCATTTACAAATATTATAAGAAAGTTCTACGAAGTTAAAGAAGCATATTATATGATTTTATGGTTTTTCTTGAAAATTCTCAGTAACGTTATTTTAAGAATCTCCAGACTACGAAGAAAATTCATATTACTCCGTAATTAGAACCTGGTTATTTAAGAAAACACCTTCACCATTTCTATGAGGAGTTACTTCATCTTGCGATCTCAATATAATCATTGAAAAAAATGCTTTAGCGAGAGCCTTTTTAAGTTCTTAATACTAAAATAGAGACTACATCTAAGATAAGAAACTTCAAGTAAATTATCTCTTGGAGGTTAAGACCTAAAGCCTTTTCTATCATTCTACCCCGAAATTGGTCAGGAGAGCTATGATATAGTTTGCAAGTTATATTAAGGCCAATGACAAGATTTAATGACTGTTTCATAACAGCCGGAAACGACTACTTAATATAATCTGCGCCAGTAACAGTCTCAGTAACTAGTAGAGTATTTGCAACCACAACGATACTTAAAATGTTTTAAATCAAATTTCATATTTACATTTTCTTCACAGCGCTTCCTGGCCGTTGGGGAGCGTGGACAGAGTGGTCAGTATGCGGTGCTGACTGCAGACAAACGAGAAGAAGATCCTGTACCGGAGACACTCCATGCTCTGGTGCTCATGCTCAGCATGCAGACTGTGTCGGAGATTATTGTGGAGTACATGGAGGTAATTACTTTCTAGATAAAAAATATTCATGTATGATAATATTAGAGATGAGTATTGTACAAGTAAAGCTGATGGATTGACGGATTCTGGATTAGTTAAGATAACATGGACAGAAGAAATAAAGAATTAATAATAATTTGGAATAGTCTTAAATTATTTAAAAATGTGAACAGGGAAAGTAACTATATACCTAATGCATATTTGGACTGGTATTAGATTGATTTCAAGTTTGACAGTAAACGCCCTATTATCAAATCATGAAAATTTACGTTACTAGATGACAGAAATATATGTACGTTTATGTCACATCAGACGCTAAGATATACAAATATGTCTCGCCCTAAGTTTATCTTATTAGAAAGTCTCACCATCTGACATCTAAACTGAAGTCTCACCATAAATTCTGGGACCGCATCTTCATAAACTAAACAATTTTATCGCCACCGGCACTTCCTGCTACTCTTAGTTTATTATCTGTCACCCTTCTAACCACCAGTCCCAAATATACATGCAATGGTAAAAACTTTAAATAAATCACATCCAAATGCTTATGATTCGCTGTCAGGGATCTCGGAACCAAGTTATGAAACTTCCACAAGGGACATGTTAATTAATTCGATTCTGTGAAAAGCGGCCGGTTTCGTTCAACCAGATGCCATACGCCTAAAAATACACTTCCTTTTCCGCACACGCTCATAACTATGAAATGTTACACGAACTGGTGGTGTCTTTATAACAGGCTATCGTAGCAACCCTAACCTACCAACTTACGATGAACCGCCGCACCTTGTGAACTCTGGGGCACTTTACGACTCGAAACCGAAGATAAGAAATATAAGGGTTCTCTTGTCAGTGGTCACGTTAAAAAGATTCGAGAGATACTAAAATCGGGCGCCGTGACCATCTGGGTCGTATCATACCGCCTAAATATAGATGAGGGCCTAAAATTTTATGATACTTACGTAACTCGCTCGGAGTTTCATATCTTTACGTTCCACGACGCTAAATTAGATGGTTTCTCATTGTTGTAATTTCTTTAGACGAATGGTAGCACGCTTCATTTGGCGTGTTTCCGCCACAACGAGCTAAATTAATATTGTGCGCTTCATTTGAGCATCGTGTAATCTTCTTTGGTTTGGTGTACACATCTATAAGGAAGGTAGCTTAAGAAATTATTGTTAAATGTGACCCTAAAATAGAATATTTGAAAGGTATTTAAAAAAATTCTGATAACCAACATTTCTTTCAGAATGTATTACTAATATAAGGTCATTTACATATGAATATTAGTAGGGGTAAATAGTAATAACATTAATTTTACCAAATTTAGAACAATATTTATTATTATTAAAACTGAGACTTGAACAATTAAGCATGGGTTAGTTTGAAGCTTCAATCGGACCTGAACCTTTGAAATTGAAGTATATTATACACGCGCACACCGCTCTTATAAAATACATATTTTCGATTAATTTCGGACTAACCAATTACATTGCGGAAGCTCCATTAAATAATAATAACGGACAGTTCAAGTATAATAAACGCAACTTAACCTAACCTTAGGCGGTCCGTACTCAATATGCCAGACGGAAAATGATCAGTCGATATTTTGTTTATAATGGCAATAAATCATTTTGGTGGCCCCCATTGACTCGTTTTCAATTTCCTATTCTGTTTATCGAGCATTTTGATAAATAGCCCACGGCCCCGAGTGTGTTTGGTTAAACACAACAATTTCTTCCTTCCCGCAAACGCTTTCTCTTTTCACGCTAAATAAATCTGCAATCTCAGACATATTTCCCTATAAATTGTTTTTGTTTATCTTCAATAGCAGATTGATTGCTGTTTATTGGATATCATCTTTCAGCTTTCAACGATCCGATCATACATCATATCTCCCGTTTAACATGATTGAATTTGCAAAATTGCTTTTATAACCAATGAAATGGATATCGAACTTTCGAACCAACAAATAATATCCAATTTGTTTTCTTTTAATATATATTTTTCAATTATTGTATGAATTATTCTATGAATGATGAGTAACAGCATTCACAAAAACATCTTATATATGCCATAATACCACTTGATTCATTAGTGAGGATAAAGTTTACTACTTTTCTAATAACAGGCTCTTTTCAGGACACGTTGAAGCCTGAAACTAATCAGATTTATTTATGTCAGTACTGAAACCCAATAAAACCGAAGTCAGCTAATGAAAAACATCAGATCAATACACGTCATTGATCCGCACCATTTAGGTTACTCATGCGTTCCAACTAATTCACTTCATGCTCTGGAAGCATCAGTAAATTACCCACATGAAAGGTGAACGTTGAATGCGAAGAACGTCGGAAAGGGCCATTCATTTGCAAGGCTCGCTCGGCTTCATTAGCCTAATTGCCACACACAAAGGGGAAATGGTGAAATTTTATAGCCGCTTTTCATCTTTTGTTGCCTAAACATCCAAATAGTGTGTTAGAACGTAAACTCTGTTGCCATTGCGAAGATGACTCGTTTTCTACTGCGTTTAACCTTGTTATGCTGTGGTCATAGCAGTTTTACTTACATATCTTAGGTAGGCAGATTGCACCGAGTGCAAAATATCTCTAACGACCTGCCGTGCGTTATATGGTTTTTTATAGGCTTACTATCATTATCAGTATTTCTTCTGTAAGCTGATTAAAACCTGTTTTTAAAATTTATTGCGCCATCTAAAAGACATGAAAATGCCGTCATGAGCCGTAAATTATGAATTTAACTTTTTAAAAGTTTTTCCTCCTATGGGAAGTTCAAATTAGAAATTTTTGTGTTGTGTCGTAGTAAATTTGTATTATAGAAATACCCTTATAAAAATATCCTTACAGAAATGTTAATGATGCAAAGGATTACAAATTTTTCCGTTTAAAACCAATATTACATAGGTAATGCAAAGATCGTAAAATGAAAATAGCGTATTGGATGCTTTTTGCTTCCATCGTTCGCAAACTCCATTGCAAACCACCTAAAAAGACTAATAGAATTCAAATTCAATTTGCGTCTTCAATTTCTTGCTAAAACTTTTCCTCGTAAAACAAACAGACGAGGGTTTATAGACGATGCAGTTCTCATTAATGGAGGTGGACCCCGTGCATGATTTGTTGTGATATTGCAGAGAGAGAGCGCAGCGGGTGATCGCAAACTGCATTCACATATCCCTATTACTATTCACGCTATAATAACCATTAGGGCTAAGGAAATTACGACCAGATTCCTGTGTTATAGTCTCTCAGAGAATTTAATTCAGAAAGGCCTCCTACTACGTTATGGGTAAGCGACAAGGGTTTGTAAACGATTGGATTCAGTATCTCCAATCTCACGGAGCTGGATACAGGACTGGCACTGACAAATGTTTACACAGTGTACAAATTTCAACATAACCCTCTACGGGACAGCGGGGTGCATCAGACCCCAACCGATTTATTCTTCACTTAGCTTTTTATTGTGAGTTAAAGTTTGCATTAAGTGAAATGCCCCTTTCGTCTCGAAGAAATCTATTTTGCTTACGATTGTTTTGTTCCAAGATTTGCTTTTTGGATACAATGCCTATTTCATAGTATCTGTATCCAATAAAGAATTTCAGATTATATTTCAAAAATGTACCGACATCGAAAACCAAGCCCAAAACAAGTCATAAATTACTTATTTCTCGTGATGTATCTAAAATGTACTAATACAATAAAGAAGCGAGTAAAATATTAAATGCCATCTGTATAGGCTGTAAATTTACAATTTGCTTTCTTTATATTCATAATGATAATTTCAAAGTACTCGTTTTATGGGGAATAATTTTTAACACGGTTATAAAAAATCCAATTAGTGTGTCGGTATTTATGAAGGTAAGCATTTGATGGGTTGATCCGATATGCCGGTATCACTCGCAAATTAATTCCGGCTACGTTCACATTTTACGAGGTTTTAGTTGACGTCCGAAACCAAGTAGCGGATGTCAAGTGATTTATAGATTTTCAAACATTCACCGACCATAAAATTCACGGGACTCGAAACTTGTTTATATTGAAGATTTATCGATATGGCATATTTTATGGTGTTACAACAACGCTGTAAGTGTCCATTGGATGGGAAGTAATGGCTTGTACTGAGCCTTTTATTGGGTTTTCTGTTTTGGGAACGAAACACTAACTCGAATTAGGTACTTACAATGATATGATTTCTTTCTTTTTTTATTTTTGATATTAACTATGTATAGCTTGTTACCTGTTTTTGACTAGTTTTCATATATTATAAACAGTAGTAAAAACTAAATATGTAATAACATATATTAATAAATATCATTTCATCGAATTGTACAAGTTAAATTTAATACCATATCTTTTATGTTCATTTAACAATGCTAATAGGTAAATTAAACTCGCAAAGTGAAGGGATACGTCTATTCGTGATGTGTTTCACAGGAAATAATTGTAATTCAAAGTCCAATTCTAATTTACTTAGTATAGTTATCTTATTGTTCACGCTCATGCTTTATCATGTCTGATTTTGCAATTGTAAATGCAAATAGTTTAACGTCTTAAAGCTATTATGGATATATATTCGTTGTATGTCAGACACAAAAGGCGCTTTGTAACATCACGCCTGTAATCCCCGAAGAGATAGGCAGAGGAGTGTAGTACACTC
>DWFV01000888.1:0-12466 GCA_018246775.1 Parelbella machaon machaon
TATATGTATGTATGTGTATTTTACATACTTTCTTTCTCTTCATATTTTAACACATTGTACATTATATATATAGCCCAGTAAGTATATACCTATGTCTATTAAACATTGCATATTACATACGTACCTCGTAGTCTGGATCTGTGCCCGGTGTATGGCAATAGGCTCACCATCTATTCCATGGGACATAAACGTGACTGGTGACACATGGGTGTATATCTACTACACTCCTCTGGCTACCCCTACGGGGATTACAGGCGTAATGTTCCGATTTACGTTACGTTATATTAGATTTCAACAACTAGTCGGTCTGTTCGTTCAACCACTTTAAAGCCTGCCAAGCGACCTTGCGTGCACCACGAGTCGTTTTATAGGGACCAAAGCCCAAGAGGCTGTGCCGAATGGAGCCTTCGATTGTAAGGGATACGTTAAACATTTTGCAGGCACCTTTATTGTGACCTCCAATGAATATACGAGTACTTGATAAACCGTGTAAATACGCGTTAGATACTACATTCATGGGAATGTAAAAATAATTCATAATGCTTCACATTTTTTATATAATATGAAAGTTTCTAAAGGTCATGCATTTAACGTTAATTGGGTTCCATTTTTAAGTTACATAAGTGTACATATATGTGTTTATATTTTTAAATAGTTTTATCAAGTCTGCAGTAGGGTGAAGAAGACCGCTAAATTTAGAAAGGGAATCTTTAGGAAGGTCTACAAATATATAGCTTTACCATATAAGGTGTATAAAAAAATTGAATATTAAAATGGATTGGTGGAGTCTAATAAGGAATGTCCAAAATCCTCTCAGTAAAAAATCGATTAATAGAACCCGTAACATTACGAACAAAATAATACTAGAAGACAACAGATTTTGACACGTACACACAGAGCCCCGGACACGAACACAAAGCATCTGACCGAGGACGGAGCGCGACCCCTTTCAGAGCGATCTCTTTCCGCGCGGCGGCGTCGCCGTCATTTTTCACTGTTCTCCATTTATTTTATCTGCGCACCACACGCCCTGGCCGGAGACGATACGCTCCAACACTGTGCACAGAACTCACAACACACAGATGTGCCTTTACCCTAAAAGAGACGAAGACACCACTTTACACCCTCGGTATAAGTCCATTTGACTAGAATTTGGTCTTAGGAGACACCACTTGATAAACTCTTGTGCGTTAAATAGCAACTTTAGTAATACTCATTTAGCTGGGAAAAATCCATTTAACGGGATTAGGTCTTTCTTATCAAAGTCAAAAGAATCACACGCCTTGCTTTATCCGGATTCCCAGTTCGATAGCCCATAGAAATAAAGTTCGATTTTCGACAACCTTTGTATCATATCTATATATGTTTTAAAACTAAGAAAACTGGACGAGAAGTTAATCGCTTTCGTAGTCTCTCTCAACTGAAGACCTTGAGGATATTTAAGAAAATCTAGAATGTTAACTGCTTCCTAAAACCGATCGGTATAAACAACACAATACTAAAATGCTCTGAATGAGTTACCATTTTGATATTTTATGAAGCAACTTGAATGATGTAGAAATTGTCCACTATTCATTCATTCATTCACTGCTTGTATTCAGCCACAGCACGTGCAAACTAAAGAATCTTATTGAGAAACGAACATACTGCAAATAGGAATTCTAGTAACTATTTGTTCTGTGGTCTCGAATACACATCAGCTGTTGAGACCCAAAGATTTATTACGGGCACCCATTGAACTAGAATCCGACTTTCAACTCGACTCGCCCTTTTTTTCCTCACCCGTAATTTACTACGGCGCATTTAAATTTTCATTTTCAACCCACCTGTATTTCAGAGGAAATTCACGAACGGTTTCAGCGAGCGGATTCCCTATAAATTTCCTCTCTAAGTCCTTTACGAATGACTCGACTGACATGCAGTGGAGTTCGGATCTGTTTTCATCTGTCGCTACGGAAATGCATCCAAAGCGTTGCTATTTAAAAACTTATTAGCGCTGGCAACATCGAAACTTTGTATAACGCGTAACTTTAACACAGAGTATTAAAGTGCAACGTAAAGATAAAGTGCCAACGAAAGTAAATAAAATACATATTTATACGTACGTGCGTCCATTACGAGGGTTATAAAAAGATCCAATAAATTCAGAATCTAATTATTTCGCAATAAAACACTTAAAATATCAATTTTAATAACACCGATATTGTCACTTCGAATGTAGCCAGAAAGGAAAAAAAATTGTGGCACACAATAATAACCATTCACATTTGTATTTTTTTACGCGCCATTTTGTCCATTTCACTTTTTAATTTTCCGTCGCGTGACCGATACTTCTACGGGAGGTCCATAGTAAATATAATGTTGCCATTATCAAAATATTCGATCGGGAATTTTTAATCTGTATACGTATGTACAGAAACGAAGCACTCTGTTTAATTAAATGTCAGCATTCCACGGCAAAGGTCAACTTAGGCGACATAAATTTTTATTTAAATAATTTTTAGTTACAAGTAAACAGTGTATGAGTAGGCGAAGTTTTAACGTAATCTAATGCGTTTATCTGAGTTGAAACTGAATTTTTATTAACGCGAATAAACTTTATCGTCGCTTCACCGCGAGCGTGTCGCGAGGGTGGCATTGGGGTCGCTACCCATCGCAAGCGATATTTCACAATCAACCATGCTTTGCGTTTTTTAATAATAGCTTTTTTAATACTTTATGTTACTATCATATAAAACATGTATGATCTACCTATTTACATTTATTTTTTGTACGTAACATAAACAAATTAGCATCTCGATTTGAATAAAATATCAGTAGATGTAATTATCAAATCGTATTATCACGCCAGACCTTTATGGGATAGGCAGACAGCACCCAGTGTCACACATGTCTCTCCGTAAGACCTGCCGTGCGTCTTACACATCCATCACTTTCTTCATACATGTCCAATGGATTGGAAGACAAAGTAATTATCGGTCATGAATTATGTTCTAGAATGTAATTGATGAAAATTTATATTCACTATTAGTATTATAGTATAACGCCAGCTCTCGTACACCTGTAAGGGAGTTAGCAAACTTAAATTACTGAAAATAACACGAATAATCATGCAAATACGCTGCATAGATGGCTCCGTTGAAGCCTCGCTCGCATATCAACATACCCTTAAAGCAGCATCAGCGAAAAGGTCGCAATTTCAGCGTCGTCTACATTTCCCTATCTCATTTTCCATTTGACATACATCATTACATCTTCCGCTGCGCCCCTTACGGCGGTGTTCGGGCGCGTTCGGCAATATTCGGGCACCTTCGGCAGCGTCCCGCGCATTCCTTCCCTTTCTGCTGCATAATTATTATGACGCTTGCTTAAAACTTTTTTTACGTAAGTCGTAAACGGTTGTTTTCTATTTCAAAATTACAATGACATTAATAATCTAAATAGACTGTACAATGAATATGTTATTTTTATCGGTTATTTTATACATCCAAATAAGACTAAATAATCATTTCTTTATGAAATAACCCATAGTGTGCTTGATCAGTTAGTGTTGCAAAACAACATAATGGTAAATAGAAGGAATCATATGCCAAAGTGATTACATCAATAAATCTTTCATCTCTGTCTACCCCAAAGAAGTTGGAACACGGCTATAAATAAGTTTATAGTTTAATAAAACGCCTTGTTAAATTTAATTAATCATATGAACATACGAGTATTCAAAGTTAAAATGTAAGTAGTAACATATTTTATAGGTAATTAAGACAGTAGCGACTAGATGTTATGTGTTATGTTGGAATTTTTTAATTACCCTTACGTTTTCATGCAGGCGGCCTCCCCTAATTAGTAAATTCCCAATTAGTCACAGGATAAACGTGGCAATAAACAAAACGATGAATTCGTTTCGAAAATTTTCATTTCGCGAACGTTTCATGTTGTTTAATTTAATTTCTTGTCAAAATTGTTAAATTGTTAAAATTTTTAGTCATTTTGAAGTTACCTTTAATTAATTATAGATTTTTAATTTTTAAAGTCGATAACAATTTTTTTTGTTTGTTTATTTAAATGAGATGGAATCCGTAAAGTGGCGATGAATGTCTGCTTCTGGTATTATACAATTTTAATTTTAGCATTACCCGGAATCGAACCCCCAAAATTTCACACCGCTTCATTAGTGGCAACATCGAATTTTGACCGCCTTCGTGACAATGGTTTAGCGACAGCCTCCGGCGGGGCGGCGGGGGGATGATTAATTGTCGAAGGGTAGGAGGGGGCGATCGAGACCTCTTGATACCGGCCATTGTCTGTTTCGGTTTTTACCTCCCTTAATGGATGTGTGGCGGTATTGGATGGCGGATGGCGGGTAGTATTGGTGGAACGTGCGTTGATAGGTAGAATCGTTGGCGAGTTTTTGTGTTTCCTAAACGTAATGTCTTCTTAAATTATTTTTCTCATCTAAATATAAAATTAAATGTAAAGCGTTTTAATTACTTAAATGCTTCTCCTGCAAAATTGGTTTTTCTTCATGTGCCTGCATTAAAAATTTATGCTAAATATTATTCTACGAAGATAACATTCAAAATATGTATATAGATACATATATACATGTGGTAACATGGATAATAGATGCATGTCAAATGCATTGTTGTCTTTCCATCCATCTGCCATCGACTGGGAGAGAAAGCCTTTAGGCGTTATATACACTATTGTAAGCCTCAGTTTAAGTTACACGAAAAAGTAAATAAGAATATCAACGAGATTTAAACCAACAATGGTACACGCTGTATCTCCGTGTCTTTCCAGTAATTTTCTGTGTAATTGCAAACAATGGTTTATCTGTACACGAGACAACACTAGCGCGCCCCAGTCCCTTATCAGCCGGAACATCCCTACGCCGCGGGCTGACAGCTAGTGACGCGCCAATATTAACGATCGACTATTTATCAAGGTTCACTCTCAGTTATTAGAGCGTTTTAAACTTCTAATTCTTTCTTTCTTTTCGCGGTAAATAAGATGTGGGGGAGTGTTTTGTTCATATTAAAAAAAAAAACCTGTTATTCTTATAGGTTTCTTATAGGTTATGTTTTGGTCGTGTTGCGGTGTTGATATTAATTGTAGGTAATTATTATTGTACAACTATCGAGTACAGACATAATCTGACAATTGATTGCGTCAACCGTGAAATATTTAATAGCGATATTACAATAATCATGTACTGAATAGTTTCGAAGCATTTACAAGATCAATTCAAAGGATGTCGAACCCGGCTGAATCAATGCATAATGGAAAGTTCTGGAAAAAATAATGTAAAATTAAAATACAGACAGTTGTCTGTCGTTGCTCAGTAGAATAACATGAACGTTCACACTTACACTCTCTCAAGACCGTACTACCTCATGCCGACATTAACTAACATTATGACGTCATGTTCATTCTATCACCCCTACCATACAAAAAACTAAGAATAACAAAATACACAAGAGTAACAGTAAACGTAACATCATGCCTGTAATTCCCGAATGGGCAGGCAGAGGAGTGTAGTGCACTCCCACGTTTCACCAGTTATAATACAAGACAATAAACTTGGTAATATAAGAGTAGTAGAAACAAGCTAATTGCGTATAATGCACTGATTGCTCCCCCCTCCAGAATAATTGCCACGTCAGTTTTTGAGTCATGCGTAGTGTATTTTACCACTTACACTCTCATTAATGTCTTGGTTATCTCGCGCTCAGGATCATTAACCACTAGTCCGAAAAGCCAATCTGCATGATATGTTTTGAAGAAAGAAAGGATACCATCAGCAAATATTGTTAGAATGACTGGTAGGGATTATAAGAAAATCCCCAACCCGCATGTTCAGCGTGGGGATTATGAGCGAAAATCCCTGAGGAAAGGCATATATCTAGTAGTAAGTAGATATAGACAGGCTGATGGTGATAATATGGAAAGAGTGTGATTTGTAATTATAGTCATCACTCTATTAGCTCGAGTGATACACTAAGGCTTCTAGCATTGACATACTGAAAAGAGAATGTCCAACAGTGAAATCATAAAAGGATTGATGATGAACTATTTAAGACAG
The DNA here is from genome assembly GCA_018246775.1 of Parelbella machaon machaon. Classification (NCBI taxonomy): domain Eukaryota; kingdom Metazoa; phylum Arthropoda; class Insecta; order Lepidoptera; family Hesperiidae; genus Parelbella; species Parelbella machaon. The sequence continues at coordinate 6,086 of DWFV01000888.1, forward strand.
TTTTCTTCCATTCTCAACACAGGCTTATTAATCTTCGAAGAAGCACACAGACACAGCAATGACGAGTAGTCACAGTCGCTTATCGACAATCAAAAACAAGGGTTACCAATATGTTACAGATCTGAAGATACTATGTAAAAGCGATCCAAGAATATCTCGTGAAGACGTTAATATCACTTGTACATAATCAGTGATTAAAGTCATATGTATGATGCGCCATATGCCCAGAGATTTAATCTGCTTGCTAAATTCAACCCTGAAGAAATGTTCATTTGGTCTAGGAATTATTCAAGAGATACTAAACAAAGGTATTATATAGTTATTAAATCAAAAGAAGTAACGGTAAAGGAAAATGTTGTGAGGAAATCTGCTCGGTTTAGAGTTTTGCATGACATTCTTTAAGGCATGTTAAGTCTGCCAATACGCTCGTTTCTCAGTCTAATAGGAAATCCGAACCTAACAATAGGACGATAAAAAGTTTGATGATGATAGTGACACAAGTATTGCTCAGATATTTTTTTATGAAATGTATTTCTAATATAAAATATAACGTATATGAATATTTTTATGTACGTATCTATATAGCGCACAAGAAAACCCAGTGGTTGTAACAACTAAAATCTAATCTCATCTAATATACTAGGATCGCGGAACATGTATAGGACCTTTAGAGATTCCCGAGCGACCTACCCGCCGCCGTATAAGGGCAGGCCCGCTGGCTTGCAAATTGCGACATCTCTTTGTTCTCCTATTACAGTAAGCTATCTGGTACCAATACCGCTACCAGATACCAGAATAGATACCGAGTGAATAAGGCACGGAGATAACAATCGTTTAAGGTATCACGAGCGTTAGAATTATACGTTTTATTAATAAGTGGCCATAGTGTCGACCAATTGGTTTTGATATATTCGAATTCCGAGTTGTCTTTAATCGTTGCTCTACAATTTACGGTAACAGTAATCCATAGAGTAACTTTAATCTATATTATTTAATATGTATCTCTGTATGGAGGTTCCATAGTTTTAGTTCACTGTTCGATTTTTAAAATTGTATGTCAGTCAAATGTAATTTTAGGATATTTTATTTTATGAGTTAGCCCGCGTGAAATGCGGTGATCAATTTGATTTACGAATTTATCCGAAAGCGAAGCTAACCACCGCACTGCTTTATTCACCGCCATCAATTCGCGATTTCGTGGAAATAAAATTTCTAAATACAACCTGTGAAATAAATGTATTTGATTATGCCCATGTGATTTATAAACTGACTTTAACTGTCCTTCGGAAAGATTTGAAAAAAGAATAAGGCGGAGCATATTCTTTTGATTTTCGAACGGTCTCGCGTCGCCGTATATCACGGGCACGGTAGTGAACACAAATATTATTTCAACTGATCCGCGTCCGATGGCCGTTGTTACGAGATGAGATTAGTTTTTAGGTATTTTTGAAGAGTTAATAAATCAGTCGGGCTGTGAAAACAATGATCCCTTTGTAATCGTATAGGCAATTAAATTTGTGAACATAAAAACGTCCGTAACGAGAATGTTTACGGGCGGGCACGTTCGCCGGCCATTTTTGGCTAGGCGCCGTCTCCTATACAGAAATTTCGGGAATGATTTATTTATGCCTTGTCTCCGACTTAATAGATATTATTTGCACTCTTTTAAAGTGGAGTTAATTTATATCTTTCCGTCCGTTAACGCGATCTAAATGTCGGGCAACATGGCGTTAATGGATTCATGGTGCTTTCAGAACAATAGGCGACGTGTCGGCTTGTCACGCTCTTTGATATAGATTGTTTTTTATTAATAGATTAACTTGTTTCAGTTAAGTCATTTGTGTAATGTAATATTGAACACTTATACAACGATACTATCATAATAGGTAATAATTATGGTTTACATTAGAATTATCAATATCTTCGAAAATATGTATATGTTATATATCTGTCCGATTTTATTCAAAAGTTTTCCTATAAAAGATCTGCAGGACATCATCGCTTTAGCGAGTGTTTCCCATCCATTCATAACGCTGAAACACACGGACAGACGATTAAATACATATAAAATGATAGTGCGATCGCTTGTAAATTACCAGGCGAGCATAAGCGCGAGGTGGGCGCAGTTTCGGGTCCCGCGCGGGGCATTACGAGACGAGTGCGGTCATTAGGCGGCGATATTAGCTATTAACCCGGCCCCGGCGCGCATAAGTTACAGCGAGGTGTCTCGGCACAACGAACGTACCGAGCGCATTTGTCTTGCGAGCTGAGGTGCGGGTATGCGCCGCTAATTACGATGTATGGCCCGATCGATCCAAATCGAGTTCCCAATCGATTCGTTGCAACGACAATCGATAGCAATTGCTCCAGAATTAATTAGTCATATTCATTAATTTTATAGCTTTTGTCTATAAACTACACAAAACCACTTACGAAATATCACCCGTAATTTAACCCTAAATCGTTAACCGTATATCTTCATAAACACGTTCCGTAAGAATAGGTACACTATCACCCTTACAAACGGAGCGTAATTAAAAGTTTATAAGTTCCGCAAGTGCCGTAAAGTTTCGCGGACGATCAACTAAATAGCAGATGAACCACCGATCTGCTCGTTCTGTCTGCCCGCCAGCCGGTGTCACCTCTGTCCCCGTTCTCGGATGTCACGCCATAAACTCAACAAGTGCGCAGAGGTCGGTTTACGACTCATAAACGTCGCCTTTGACGTCTCACTAATACGTCATAAACTGAGAAATTGTAGGGCGAATCCTCCGGATAGATCTTTACCAACTTGTTGGGACACTTTACATCTTGTTTTATTGCGAGCCGCTCAAGCCAAAGTCGCTCTCGGGTGACGTTTTATTTGTGTTCGCATTGGTAACGGAAATCTGTTCCGATGAGCGTTTATACATTATTTTTTTTCTGAAGTCTTTTTAAGTATCCACAATGTAACAGAAAAAGTTCTACTAACTTCTCTTTTGAAATCTAATGTTTTTAAAAGTGTCATATGAATATCGTACCTTCAAGAACATCAGAATGATCTTAAGTTTAATTTAAAAGCAAAGTATTTATGTAAGGACATCCAAATAATAAGATACATTAGCCAATCCGTCCATCCCTTTAGATAACGTTGACTGACAGGTTTGCCACATATTCACATATTACCTTAGCAATATTGTAAATTTCTGTAATTTGGTCCATGGCTTTGTTACTTATGGAAAAAGACCCGCACCATGCACACAGACACTGACGGGTCATAACAATCTGCGTGCCATCAGAACGGGCCAGGTCACGGGACGCGTGTGCAATCGAAAACAATTCGAACGTCCCGGAGTGGAGATCCTGTGTTAATGTCACGGTATTTTCAACTCGTCTGCACACCGCAAATTGGCCTATTTCGTCCTCTGCCCAGGGCTACCACACGGAAAAATAAAATAAAGTTGGGCGCGTCAGCTACATTCGAAAGGATTGCCATTTTCCAACAACATTTCGCTGATCAGTTTTTAAAATTTCGTATTTGAGAATATGCCTTCAGAGCCATAATGGGTTAAATCTTGAAGGTGAAACGAAAATTCTACCGGATTTGTTTGCACTTCATTAAAATCTGTGACCGATTGTGTTATGGATTGTAGATGCCATATTGGAATTCTATTAATGCTTTTAAAACAATACTGTTTTACGACCTTATTATTTATAATGCTGTTCTAACATTTAAGAAATACCTAAATTTTAAAAGCCAAATACAACTTGATCCATTATTTAATCTGTGGCCATTATCTAACTCTTAATGTCATAATCGTCTACGATCTCACACGTTTCCCGCCACATGTTTTTATTAATCGTCTGTGCGGACATAAAAAAATCAAGTTTTATAATAGTGATGGTCATGTTACCAAAACATGATCCATTTGCGAATTCAATGTCGCTGGATAATTACAAATATTCGGTCTGAAGCCGTTAATTGTTAGTTCTGCAAACTTAAAACTCAATTCATAAATAAGCTGAATCTCGGAAATAGGTCCTTAAATAGGTTGTTTAGACTAGGAATGTACCTGATATCTACGTTAATACTTATCAAATATTCACTTGTTTTAGGTTTTTTCTTTTCTTTCGCGTCTATGTCACTGCTAACCCTATCACGCCGCACCGTTCATGCCATCCAGCGGTCTGCTTACACCAAATGTCAGCACGGTTTTTATAACAATGACACTGCGGTTACCGTGATACCTACGTGCGTCCAAGGTTCAGACAATATGCTCTAATTGGGCCGAGGAGCGTCGAGAAGGGCAATTTTGGTTTTGGCCTTCACGCGACATGAATTTGTAAAGTTGGCGGTGAACCGCCCGATTTTGTTCAATTAACACAAATAATAGAACGGCTTGATAATTCCAAAATATTTTTTGAGCTTACGAATTTCTCTGTGGAGGTAACTATCGTGATTTTGTGGCTAGCGTGGGAAGGCACAGTATATTATCATTTATCAAGATATGAATATGTTACAATGTATAAAGCCTTAACTTTTCATAACTATGTGATGATGAAATAATTTAAAAAACTGCACTGCTATGGGCTTTTATGGAACATTATATTAATAATATATCATAGTAAGTAATACTAATGAATGACTTGTAATTAAAAAGAGGAGGAAATCTTTATGAAGGAGAATGAAACGAAATAAGTTTTTGTTAGATGATGTTTATTTATAGCTTTGGGAATGTTATGGAATTGAAAAGTATTATTTTCCCTGGGCAATTTTTGCAGCGGAAGGCATTGTAAAATATATAGAGACTACAAAAATCAAATTTGGAATCCTGGGGTATATTTCTAGATATATGATTTGAAAGGACTTATTGAACTGAATTCTTGGCATTAATTTTATTCTACGTAAGTATTTTTTTACTTCCTACATCTTGTAAAAAAGGCATACGTACTAACAAAAAATTAAAAAAATGCGAAGAATTTTTTTCAAAGACAAATCTTTTTTTTTAGCATAAGTTATATAGTTTTCGAGTAACGAGGTAAATTTCCGTCTTAGCCCTTTAATTTGGGTACATAGAACAACTATTGAATATTTATAACGCCGCCCATTACTATGTCGTCGCTTTGAATAATTAAACAGTTCTGCCTCGCCGTCTGAAACGACATGCGATTGCTCGCTTCAGGAAATACCCCCTTTATGAATAATTAGATTCAATCGATGCCTAATAGCTTTCTTGGTTCTGCTGTGTCGGCGTTGGCGATATTGTCTATGATTATTCCGTGATGCAGTGTTGCCGTTACTGCTTCATTAAAACTAATTTAATTTAGTAATCTCTTGCCAAGGCGTGAATTTAGAATCTTCAATCGACAAGATTTTTTAAATGTCAAACTTGACGTCCTTCTTTATGAACTTCAAAAGATTTTCCATGGTTACCACGGAAACATGACCAAATACTCAGATTCCATGCTGCCGTACAGTTATCAATACAAAGAAAAAACTTTTAACTCCAACCAAACAAAGTTTTATATATATTCAGTAGCTACTCTGACGCCTGTCCTGAATAAATATTTGAAGATTCCGCTTCCGTGTAATAAACACGCTAAATCTTTTCGGTCGCAACCGTTAAGCGCACAATAAACAGTATCGACGTTCAAAGTGAAATCCATCAAGCGCTTACCACACGAGACGACGAGCGACAATTCAGTCACCTTTATACTTGGCAGCAACAAAATACATCACGTAGCAGGGCGGCAGGAGCCCGAGGCAGGTGTGTTACGGCACATAATCCGGAATGCGCGGTAAATTTTCCGGATGCCTTACCAATGATTTCCTTGGAGACCGCCGGCCCAGATACGGTAGATTTCGATACGATAATGCTTCTCAATTTCTGCTGGCCCGCCGCTTCCACAGATATTGCGGCCACGCCCTCTATTACATATGTATACGGTGAGTTAGTACAGTGTATGGGATGCGGGCCTGAGGTCCCCGTGGCTCCCTGACACCGTGGTTTATAGTTTCGAGTTTGTTACGTTACAGTGACTCGTGTACATCACAAATAAAATTGTTTATTTAATGGGAAAAGAGGATTCCTAATGTTAAATTTAAGTGAAGCTATTTTACAGCTATATACATATGTTGACAATATTTCTGTCTCCTTTACATTGGAATATTGAAAGGTAAGAAAGCAGTCCCAGTTTTTGGCACTAAGTGCTCTCTGTCCACCCCGTAGGAAACCTTAACAATTAAAAACAAATAGACATTTAGTACATCGCTATTAAAAATGACAACGAATTTTCAACTGTTACACCCAAACATTCTCATATAGAAACCACATTAATACCTTGTATGCACACACAACAAACGCTCTATTTTTCCCTCTATGATGTCCCGAGGGAACTCAT
>DWFV01000889.1:0-12458 GCA_018246775.1 Parelbella machaon machaon
GTATGTACATATTTGTGAACTATGGTACTATGGTCTCAGAAATGTTGCCATTATATAAATATTTCGTAAAAAAAACGAAAAACGGTAATATAAGTCAAGCAATAATAATGTAATTAAATCATCATCAATTTTCTAGTTATCGTATTATGCCCAATAACAATGAAATATTGAGAATTAAGGGTTAATACCGGTTTGATACGTTGGGCAGGTTGACAGACTTCACACGTCTCAGACAACACTACATACAACTGTAAAGTGTGTAGGTTTCCTCACAGTTTTCCTCACCGTTAGTGCAAAATATATTAGTGAATTTTAAAGATCGCAATAATATTACGACACGTTAACATGTCAGCACAATTAATTACCATGTGCCGTGTGTGGAATGTCGTGTGTGAACTTAGTTAAATATTCGCAGCCTACCACAGAGGTCACGCAGAGGACATAACGTTTTAAATAAACTTCCACTCCCATAAAAGTACCATTGAATGAAGTCATACAAGACCACGAGACAACATAGCGTTGAATAACCAAACAAGCGCATATTGTAAGATAGAAATCACTACGGACGTGCTGACAACAAACTTCTTTTTGTTTTACTAACGATATGAAACGACATTTCTAAGTTAACTCATTATTCTCGTTATCATCTCATCTTGTTTCAACTCATCACCTAATCGTTTATTTGTTTAATAACGGTGTACACCCAAATTAACTAATGTTCATTGTTTTGATCGAAAATTTTATTTTGATGAAAAAGATATCACGGTGAAAACAAACGTTATCATAAAATCTGCACATCTCAGTTTAAAATTAAAATCTCTGAAGCTTGTGAAGTCTGCTAACAGGCATTTGGTTAGCGTAGCAAAGTACAGTTTTAACCTACCTTATTCTGAAAGGAGACCCGTGTCGAACGTAGAACTAAATATGGTAGTCGATGGTGTTACTGAAGGTCGTTGAGTACCACACAAAATTTACACCTATCACGAGAATATTATAATAATTTACAAAATGGGAAGATATCTTTATAATGTCCTCCCACGCAACATTGTTGATGAAATATTTACAACCCACATTTATACGAACTTGAATAGGTAGTCTTTGGGCTTCTCCCATCACTGAAACGTCTAATTTAATTAATTTAAATATACACAATTTTATCACGACTTTTTTTAACTGAACAGTTTATTTATTCACTACTACACTGTTACAATACATAAACAAAAAAACTTAATTATACCTAAACGTCGATTTAACAATTAGAATATGTCTGTTTCACCCCGGGTACAAAACCATGCCTACGTCTGTAATAAAATGTTATTAAAACATCAAAGTATAGCTTAGCGTTGTTCAAAAACAAAAAAAAACTGTTTATTTATCTATGTGTATAAATATCAAAAGATCTTTCGTTAAAAATACGTAAACATTACTAGTATATCGCCACGCCACGTGCCTTACAGGGTAGGTAGGGAGAACGAAAGAATTGTAGCTACTAAAGACTAGAAACATAACAGCATTTTGGCTAAGGAGTATGAAGTGATTGCATTTGTTAGATACGAATTGCGGCAGACGCAACAAACAGTACCTACCTATCTCCCCTCGCTTCCTGCAGCCGGTTGTAGCCACTACCGGTTTCATTCAGACCCGTTACATCAGACACGTGTTCCGTAAACATCGCTGTCAATTGTGTATCTTACAGACGTTCCATGAGATATAGTCATTTGAAATGACGTCAGCGGATAAGTCTTTCAAAAGCCGCCCGATTCAATCCGAGCCATTTTGAAAGTATCTGAAAGTGACAGTGTAATAATTTAATTAACAATTATTCGAGTTAACATCAGTGGGATTAATATTTAATACTAAAAATAACAATTAATTTTTGGTATATACATTTTTTTTGCCGAACCATATAGAGTGTCCGTCATTTTGATATATGATTAGTGTAAAAATGAAAACGATATACTGTAAGTAATAAACACACTTTAAAATAGCACAATATACAATTATCAGAGTTCAAAGCAGTAAATCGCTTGACAGTTTTAATGTGAACACAGGACGAAAAGACTGCACTCGTGAGGGTGTCGGTCCACCGACGATACGCTATTTCGGTCCGTATGTACACAGACGGCCTTTGAAATTTTAATCGTTACATTCACCCTGCCCTGATGGCACACTAGAGACCACGTGTTACCATGTATTCATCGCGGGGACAGTTCAAGCCGTACTTAAAAAAACAAGTTTGTAGCAATTATTTCTCGCGTAGGTTACAGTGTTTTTTTTAGTTTTGAAAAAAATATACGACAGCTGTTGGATAGTAACGGTGGCATTTCAATAACGAATTATCAGAAAACGAGTATTTATTAACGCTTTATTCTTTATACATTGCTACGAATGTTTTTTTCTGTTGATTGTTAAAATAACGTTTGAACTTGTACCACAATGTTTTTATTTATAAAATAGTCTTAAAAATAATATACTGTTGAATAAAATTGTACATAAGAACAAAGCAAAAGATTCGTTCTTCTTTGACACACTCATTGTATCTAATCTGCAAAACGAATATGCACATACAACATAAAATTATAGAGGTCTGCCGTTGAACGGTAAAACTACGAGATGGATTTCATTAAGTAATCTAAGTTTTATTTCTGAGATACTTGGCCTTTATCTAAAACCGAATTGTTATGATATATTCATTTAATATAAAGTTATGTAAGGTTTAAGAAAGAACAATTTTTATATATAGGCGTACTTTCGATTCCTTTCATGTTTTTCCTCTGCTTATAAAATACGTCATTGATATAATAAGCAACGCAAACAAAGTCGGGGGTAACAGCTAATAATATATAAAAATACTAAATCAACGAAGATCCATCTACTGTATGATACTACCCTCTTTCACGTCAAAACTTGTACAAGATAGTTCTTACTATGAGAACATCTAATCACAAGAAAATACTGCTAAGACATTGAAATCATTAAGATATGTGTAACTCCTCTACACTGAATGTAGAGAAGTAAGCCCTGTATAATGTAGAGACGTAAATGTAGGAAATAAAATGGTAGAGATAGAAATATGTAAAATATAACGTAGAGTTAATTAGTTCGGTAGTCCCGGTAATGGTGCAACAGTAATATCAAAACACGCATGCCCGTACATCCGCACGGGCCAGCACTATGCAGTTTATCGCCTGAATGCATGCACGCCGCATGAATAATTTCCACATACCTTTATTTTCGCTGAACAACAGGTTCGTGTTATGAAAATCTACAGGAAATTAACTACAGTATACATTTTTATCGAGATTGAAATCAAATTGAAACGATAAAAGATTTTCTTTACGAGTTTTTGGACTTTAAAAAAATATTAATTGTTCAACATGACAGCGCGATGCTTGGTTTCATATCCAATTAAAATCCTCACATTATTTTGCGCAATAAAATAGCCATTAATAAAACGTTGAACATAATTACAATCGCGCTTCTCACATACCATAAAACGCAATTCCAAGTTGGTATTGAAGTGTTAGTCTAGATAATATCGTTAAAGTGACCTTTTTAATTGACTCCGGTAATATATTTTTTATGTAATGCTAAACACAGTGAAGATATAAAATGGCTTGTGAAATAAGTAATAACAGCTTTGCATTCGCATTACAGAATATTTCAGTACAATGTTTATATTTGAAGTATTCTTCTCTTTGTTCTAGAATATTTACAGCTATGTACACTGTAAGGGTAGAGTGTAATATAGTTTCATTCCTTTTTCATAACACAAAAACCTTCCCGCCTAATCCCATACGCTGTGCGCGCAAAAAAACCGTAAAATGCGGCGTCGCGTCGCGTTGAGTTCTTTGGGGGAGAATAGAAGCGTCATTTGTATGGACGTAACGCACAAAAATAATTCTAAGATTTTATCCCTCTGATTCCACATCACGTAAATCTGTTGGGTGAATTTAAATACAGCTTCGTACTCGGTAACTTTTTATTCGAAATGAACTACAAACAAATCTCTGTATCATACACCGACTCAAAGGTGAATACGAAAATGTTTGCCGAGCCATATTTATATTTCAATCGTACAAGTCAATATGCTGGGCTAGTGTGTACATTTTAAATATTGTATGTGTACAATTTAAATATGCGGGAAAATACAGTACCTACCTACACAATATTAAATGTACACTTATAACTTTAAGATTTTATTAATTAATAATTGAGAATTCATTTTATGGATCTGCTTTAAATCCTTTAAATATTATGCTCGTTCATAGTAAGTCGTAAATTTACCATTATTGTAATATCACGCCTGTAATCCCCGAAAGGTTAGGGCAGAGGAGTCCACTCCCACGTTTCACTAGTTACGTTGACGTCCCATGTAATAGGTGGTGAGCCTATTGCCATATACCGGACACAAACCAGACTCCGAGTCACTACTAGGTATTCTAAATTAGAAAAATCCAATAGTAGCCGACCCGAGATTTGAACCCAAAACCTCCCGATCGGCACTCGCGCTTGTTGCCGCTCAACCAACGAGGTAAAGAAGAAAACTTTAAAATTACTTGTAAATAAAATAACGATGTGAGGTCTGTAAGGATAGACATATTTAGCATTCAAAGCTCTCTGCATATCCTGCAAAAAGCTGACGTGATGATATAAAAAGAAAAAGCTAAAATTACTTCAAACAACTAAAATAAGGATTGAATTAATATCGAAAACTTTCACCAAGAGTAATATTTTTACAACACACCACGTGTCCTGCGGCACTGCTTTAAAATTTAAATCATATTTACATTCACCCTTAACACCGTAACCGAAAATGGTCTTAACTAACACGGAAAACACTCAGCCGCTCCGGGACTATTTTGGTCGCCCCTTTAGGACTGTTAAAATAGAATGTTGGCGACCCAGAATATAAAATTCAATAACTGATGTATTAGAGGGTTAACCTACATCAATGTAATAATAGTTGGGTTGCCGTGGACTTCGTTTAGAGATATTATATTCGTTTTACTTTACTTATTTTTACTTTATGCGATAATATTGGACTTTTTACATCTATTTTGGTACGTCGATTATATATTGATTGTACTGTATATGGCTGTTATGATATACATTCTTAATACAGATTTTTTTTTTGTACAGATGATTTTTCACTACCTCATTAATTTCTAATTGTAATGTCTATTGTAGAGTTTATTAATGAAGCAACATCAAATAATATAATCATTTAAAATTATCGTAAGCACCTACTTCGTTTTTGCACGCGATACTTTATTTGTTTTATTTAAAGTAAATAGTATCACTATCATCAACCTTTTTTATCTTTCCACAGCTGGACAGGTGTTTGCTCTAAGAATTAGAAGGGTTAAAGTCATAGTCTGCCACGCTGGCAAAATCTGGCTTGGCACATTTCACACGCTTTAATGAATACTATAGCGAACTCTGAGCTGAGCAGATTCCCTTGCGTAATATTACTTTAAACTTACAACGTGTCATATTTCATCTTAAAATAGAATTAATAAAAGATGAACTATGAAATAAAATTTATTTAACAGAAATGACAAAATCCACACGGAAACTCGTTTCATTCAATTAAATAAACAGTGATTATGAAATAAGTTAATGGAAAGATTTATGAGTGAAATATATATATTCAACAGCGAGATTCAAGACTAATTCTATTATCAAGACTAAGACTGTTATTATACATAATAAGTGATTATTTTATTATAAGCACGTGCAAATATGAAGTCGAGACGGGGAAACCAGCTAAACGTAACTCCCAAGCATCTCCTTTATGTATTTAAGGTAAATAGAAACTTGGCTTATTTAAATACAAATAGTACCTACGTTCGATTTGTGTGAAATTCTGTTATGAAATCGTATGTTGATACTGTCGTCACACCCACATATGTACATACTTCTGTGCTTTACCGAATTTGATTATATTTTGTAATAAATTTCAACTTAACACATCGTTTTAGCGTCAGTTAAATAATTACCCCCAGTTATTTTATAGTTATCAGATTTCATTACTTAATATTTTAAATCTTCCCAAATAAATGCCCTTATTTTCTTCTCAAATTTATTATATCGAATATTAATTTTAACATGTGATCTAGAAGAATCATCCGTTCTATAACCGCTACTTCTCTTTTAGCATATTTTACCAATATATCACCACTAGTCGCAAAGACTGGGCCCTCTTTCTTTAATATATAATTATATTCTCATAACATCCTAAATTTGGCTATACTAATCAATCTCCAAATAGAAAATTAAATATCGCGTACAGATTTAAAGCAATCTAAAACCAGATAAGACCTAAATCGGGAACAGTCTTTCAGCGGAACGCGAATAAAATAAAAATCAAAAGTTCCAAGACTTATTAACTATCCGTTTATTTACTTCACTTAGCGCAGCGCAGTTTACTCGACTTACTTAACTAGAAAACGTTTCTAATCTCTCGCGAGCGGCTCTAAAATTAGCAGCGGGCAACTGTTTTATATTATCAATTGAATCAACAACGTGTTCGGCTGTTATTAAATCTTCAGTATCACGCTTCAAAGTGGGAAATATTTCCGATAGTACGTTTCGTATTTCCAACAATAAGTCTCCCTGTTTCGCTTCTTATACAGAACCCTTAGATTCGAGTTACTTAAGTCTACTTAAGATCTTTGCTCTTTATAAGTTTTATAATATTTCACATTCATTGCATTACATCTTTGCTTCTTACTCTTGTAATTTTAAAATTCTAGGCATATTACATTTCTATTGGTATTGTTATGTAATGTCCATTCATTTATGCTCATTTTGTAATCCCATTTGTCTTTAGTTTCTAGTCATCAAAAAATATATTTTAGTTTAAATCCATATTTAAAATACATTTTCCTTTAACTGCTCTTTACTAATACATAGGAAAAAAAGGCCTATCACACCCATTAATCTTACGTCATTATTCAAATCGATGGATACCCCACTAATTCATTTTTTTACATACACTAAAGTAAAATTTATTAAAAAAAATTACATGAATTTTACAGACAGGTAAGATAATATCTCAGTCAAGTAACTGGAATCTCATTACTTGTATCACGATCACTTTAAATAAAATCTGTCGATCCTACTATAATGTTATCTATATACAATCTCTATAATAACTCACGTACATGTCAGAGAGATATAAAATGAGTACATCAAAAAATAAAAAATACTTTGTATAATACTTCGGATTTTTAAAAATCTAATCAACTACATCTTCTTAGGTAGGTACATATTGAAAATATTACAAGAAAAAAATATTAGATTAATTAGATTATAAATTGATATTTAATATTTATGAGAGACATAAAAAAATCCGAAAACTAATAAGAAAAAACAAGTTATTGTAATTTATGTAATTTTGTAGACATGGAAAAAAATTATTAGCGTAAGGTGTGCGCCGCATGAATATTAATGAACGTTGTATGTTATAACATAATTATTGTATGCCACCTTATAAGCCCATGAGACTTTAACATCGTAAAATTACTCAAATCTAGCAACAACAGCGACTACAATCGTAAATCGTGATTATGAAATAATAATATGACGGTGTAACGTAAGGTACGTATGAATAAATCTTATAATAAAATAATAGAGCAATATGAGGATTGTTTATTTAATAAACAATAATAATATGGCTGTGTAATGATGGAGCGTACTTTTAAGTAAACGTTATAATAAAGAAATAGAATAATAAGACGATTTTATTATAAGGAATGTAATAATACCTATGACGATATTATAATAAAATAATAAGGATAGAATGACGGTGAAATAATAAATTTTGTAATAAATACATAATTATTTTATCATTGATTTGTATTCTAAGTATTAATTCATATGCATGTAAGGTAATGTAAATGTTTTATAATTTAAAGTTAAATGAAACGTTAATAGCATTATGAGAACTGAATTATTTACTTGCATTTTTAAGGTAATGTATGATTAAGTTGGATACAAAATTGTGTGTTTTAAATTTCTTAAAATGTACGGCCTCCAGAGCGTAGTTAATAGCAGGTTGATTTCACGCCCTCACGCACTCACGATAATGTAGTCACAAGTAAAACCTCGAGGCTGGGACAATAATAAAAGGTATTAATGCACTTGAACTTCATTTATGTTTGGTTAACGAACCCATTTTCGGTGCCATTAACCTAGCTTACACCAAAGCAATGGAATGATTTAAACGATTTTGAACGTAACTGTTAAGGGCACGAATAAAATAATTACTAGTTGAGTTGCGTGAAATAATATAGTTAACGAAATTGAGTAGTTTTGTATTGCATTGCTTCTTTTTCATTTAAATTAAATGATAATAAGTGATATAGGTACGTAACGTGTGTTTTAACAAAATCTTGTATAAGTACGCGATATAAACAGATTAATGGGGGCAAATCTGATGAACAAAACAAATTTAATGACTTAAATAAATACGTATTCTCCTTTTTAGTAGTGCTAAGAGTAATAGTTGAGCAGACCGCAGTCACAAATGGACACTACCGCTCATAGACAGCCGCAACCAATCTCGACCCGAACTATAAGAATAGGAATGTTTATCGTCTTCGTAATCCTGAGTCTAGTACTGGACACATAGGCGTTCCCTGAGTAGTATTCACTTTCTCCAAGCTAGGCCTGCGGGTTAGGGATCACAGAGCACGTTTCGTCCTACCCGCCACGACATGCCGCGCTCTTATGACGCCCTGTTATCCAGTCATGGGGTATATTCTTACACGCGATATATTCTTACACGCATTCTACGCTCTGATACAGACTTTAGTATCAGTCAATCCAGTTAGTTAGTATAAGATATTAATAATATTATTACCAATTGTTAAATAAGTATATACTACGTACTATTGCGACCATGTCATTTTATTATTACGAAACGTCTATATATCAGCCTCAATTCTCCATTTTATCTGCACACGCGGTCTATTGAATGATAATACGACTTCTAACAAGATTATTTATAAGCCACGTACATACCTCTTACTAAGAAGCCCGAACAAGCGTTTCAAATTCTTATCTTTGGCCTTGAGTCGCATCTGCGAACTTAGGCTTGCTATTCAGTGTTTGAAATATTACACACACACAGTATATTTAGGGCGTGTGTTATTACGAAGGTACGAATTAAATTTTCTCTTTATAAGTTTTATAATAAATAAATAACATCATGCCTGTATTTCCCAGAGGCAGGCAGAGGAGTATGGCCCATTCGCACGATTCGCCTTGGACGTTACACATTCTACAATGAAATAGGGAGTTAGTATACACTGGGCACAACTCCAGACTCCGAGCTACTAACAGGAATTTCAAGTTAGATAAACCCAACAGTTCGCGACACGGGGACCTCTTGATCAGAACTTGCGCTTACAACCACTCGAACAACGAGACACTAAAATTTTAATTTTTTTAATGTTCAGAAAGGTCATCTCTAGTGGTCATCACCACTAATGAACGTTATTACCAGGAACGTCGCAAACGCATTACCGTCTATGAAGGAAAGCAATGGCTTTCCTTCATAGACGGTATGAAAATATAAAAATGTTTAAGATATTCCTGAAGAGACCCGTATCACAAAGCTTTGGAAATACTACAAAAGCTTATTACTCATTACACGCTTTATTTTAAATGCACATTTTTATAGAACATATATTCGGCAATCAGAGCAACGGAGAAATATTAATAATTACGTGGGCAACAAGTCTAACAGTTCTTCTAAGCACCTACGATTATGAAACCGGTGCATGCCCTACCGATTGAAATCTATAGGTCCAGTCCAGCAGTGATGTTTGAGTCGGTGATCTGATCAAAAGTCGCAGCAATATCTACGCTTAATGCCAAGACTCTAGCGACTTTTGATGACTTTTGCTTAGCGATATGTCTGATGCATCCAAGATCGCCGGCCGAACGAAGCTGGCCAAAAGCCATAATAGCGAACGCTGATTACCTGCCAATTTCTGATGTCCTATCAACGCTCCGTAAGTAAGATGATTTCCATGACATTATAAGAGTAATAAGAGCTATTTGCGTGGGAGACAGAACAGTCTCCTGTTGCTCTGTCTGGGTGGCCCCATAGGATATTAATAACGTGAGATTAATAATTAGAAAGTTACCTGTTATGGTGTCTCATAGCGATCGTTACAACTTTCAGAGATTCCTTACAGAAAATTTATAAAAAATAAATTACATAAAACAACCATATTTTTACTCCAAAGCGGTAATTCATGATGTGCGAGGCGTAGAGTAGGGTTGCCTCATTTTCGATAAAATCAACACTACACATATTTTCCTTTAATTTATTACAGTATGGTAACTCATTCAAAAATTGAACAAAATGAACGTGAAGCGTGTTTAATGAATGTAGAACGAAGTAAAATGAGTCCGAAAGCAACTGCCGTAATAACATTTTTAAGTTTCACTTAGAGCTTTTTCAGCTAATTATTTACAAAAACTGGCAACTGATCAGCCTGGCATACTGTGGTCTTAATTCGTCTAATTTTGAAAAGACACTCTTGTACAATACCGAAATATCCTTGTCCTTGTGACCCGTAAATCCATAATACACAGATTTTAATTCAATTCCGAAAACGAGAATTTGAGATATGACAACCCTAGTTGTCAGCGGCAAAACCGGATATCTGGCAATTTACCGATGTTACTGCGCAAACACGTATAACAAGATTCCTCTCGTATTATATTAAAGTATACAATATGTGTATTCACATAAAACTAATGGTGAAGCGCTCGACGAGGAAAAATTAGCCCGGTAAATTCATTTTTGGCCCATGGCCTTAACCCTTTTTAGAGGAGATCCTTGCGTAAGAGTGTAACAATTAAGTGTTCCTTTTATTGATAATAAGGATGATATAATACACCACTATAAAGAAAATAACAACGACATATCCCTAACCTAACAATAACCGAACTATACCTAATAATAAAAATCGAAGATGTATGGTATATATTCATCATCATCATCATTCATATATTCAAAATTCGTTCACAATTTAAAATTCAAGATCTGATACATTTCTTCCACCCAGTACGCAGTGAAGGGCTTACAAATATTCGTTAAATATAACCAAGCATTAACATTTTAACACTTAAAGGGAGCAAAGATAAGCAAAATATTTGATATCAAATATACGTTCAGATATTGTCAAATATTTACATATATAAAAAGTGAATCTAACAAAGCAAAATATTTTTAAACGCTATATTACTTGACCGAATATTAATATTCGTTCATTTAATACGTTAAATTAGGATCGCGATGACATGGAGTTGTTTTAATAAATAATATATGAATATTCCGTAAGTAAATGTAAAGTCTCCGAATATATCTAGACATTGTTGATGTGTGCGAATTAAAATAAGATGAAGTAGCCTCGAGTAGGTCATGAGATAAATATATTATATTTATGCTAGTACTTAAAGCTTTCCCGCCGTTTTATCGCCGCCGTTTCTAGATAATTGGATTGAACTGGTGCCAAAGTATACACATATTTTGATTTTGTACATTCGAAAAAATGTACATCAATGAAACTAAATACGAACACTACAACTATGTACAGATGTGTGATTTTAAAAAAAAGTCTAGTCTGAAACCCATGGAAATCCAATGTGTGTGTAATACAAAATATTGTTAATGAATCATTAACGAAATAATTATTTAATCAGAATTTAAAAAAAACTACCTGTTGAATATTCTGGTATCCAATATAAGAACTTTAATGGTAAGAACCACGAAACCACATTGATAATATTAGAAACAATTGATACTAGTTATTGTCAAACATTAATTAACAGTATGCTAATTAATTAATACATTAGAAATATTGTAATTAAAATTGTTAAAGTACTTAATAGAGAACAAAGCTTACATAGCAAACATTTCTGTTGTAACTTTACCTGGTTAATAAAGTTTACAAAAGCAAGTTAGTTTTACTTTTTAGATTTTTTAACACTGCTCCGGCTAACCGGAGCGCGTCCACCTGCGATCGAGGTGAAGGTCACGTCTCGGCACGAACCGAAAGCAACAGCGGCAACGAACCAGTCCGAACGCAAAATGTCAATGTAAATATTGTATTCCCGCGCCGCCGCCATTTTGGATTTCGGTTGACCGGTTCGGGATGAGACGCAACGCGCATAGCATCGGAATGCTCACTTACCGATTTCTTCATGCTTGACGGTTTTTTTACTTTTTTAGGTGTGTGTTGGTGAAGACCCGTTTTTATGTGGGATAAAGAATACCCGCTGTGCTATAGAGCAGAATTATTTATGAAGTTTTAGAACGATAGACAGAAACTAACTATACACGGAATTTAGGTAAATATTTTTCTGAATTTAGTTCCACAAACATTTCGAATTAGTGTTAATAAATTTAAAATTAATTGAGCGATTAGGTCCAG
>DWFV01000890.1:0-12450 GCA_018246775.1 Parelbella machaon machaon
ATACCTAAATAAAAAGGGCGGCAAAGTTGTCTTCCGCCCCGGGCAGCCGACACCCACGCTACGCCACTGATATAAAGACACTATTAGTAATTTCAAAAGTTAAATATCTACGATGATCATTTTAACTCCTAACTCAACTGTTTTAAGTGTTAAATCAAATAGTTAATGTCAGTTAATGTCAATAGTTAATGTAATCAATAGTTTGTCTTATCTTAGTATTTAAACTGTTACATCAAAGTTTTTAAGAAAATTGATAACGTCACAAACAGCCACGGGGTTCATATCGCATTTGTAGCATTATAATGGATGTTTCCAGAACAATCGCTTCCTACACCATATCCACCAAGTCCTGAAGCTGTGAAGGGCGGCACTGAAGGCACCTTGAATATTGAAAAAGGGCCATCTGCATATTTCCCAGGTACTTGTTCCCACATGCCGATGTAATGAGTTATAGATTCTTTTTTTTTCACTCAACAATATTTTTATACACAGGTGTACATATATATGTGTCCAATAAAAACGATATTTCTTATTATAAATATAAGTTTCACGTTCACTAATATATATACACTTTATATTCCATGACGAATTAAATGTTTTGAATTTAATTCCATATTTATTGATTTCAGATAACGACGAGTTGGAATTAAACCTCAAACAATTCGGTAAAGTTTATGAGCACTATTTTGTTAGTTTCATGGTGTTTTATCTTCCAAAAAGCAACCATGGCTCTCCCAATGAAACACCCAACGCCATACATGCATGATTGTCACAGTAGATTGACTAACCACGACCATTGATTTTCAATCTTATTTCGTCTTCTGCCCACTTTATAAATACATTTATGTATAAATACACCTCCCTGTTTATAAATACATTTATAAATATACATAGTGTGTCATATGAGTCTTATCCTTAGATTTTCAGGGGCCGGTTAAGGGTCTAGAGGCTAGAAACTTTATCCCTCTCCTCCTGAAAGCCCCCAACGATTGCAAGAGGGCGTTATCCCTCAATTTGAGAAATACTGCACTATACAGCCCTACACTATACAACCGTGCACTATACATATAAAAAGCCCATAAAATAATATTAGAATAATAGTAAATATTTCCTTTCAGATTTGACTCCGGATCCCGAGGGAACTGTTTACTTCGATGGAAGCGTGCATACCAGTGATATTGGTGATAATTTATAATCATTTTGACAGTAAGAATAATAGGTCTGAAGTCATCGAAATATGATGATGATGAATGCACGTCATCGTAAAGACAGATATATTTATCACTCGGAGCTTTCTGTCTACCGTATGAGGGAGTTGGGCTATTTATCTATAGTTTCACAAATGTCAACCAACCTCATCCCCCCCACCCCTTCAAATATATTCGTTATCTCGTTATATTCACGTATATATCTTTATATTTAGTGTTATCAGAGAGCGACGCTCTGTCAGACGTAATGCCCGGACTGGACAGCAACTCGCACGTGGACGTAGACCCGCTGACCCTGGACCTGCAGGCCAGGCGACGAGCATACGTGCGAAGGTATTGCCATTATACATCGAAGTAGCAAACACCCAGATCTTCTAATGTTTAGACGAAACATGACAAAGTGAAAAGATTCAATAGAGATATTTGAAATTCAGAGCTCTCTGCCTCCACCGTGAGTAACGTGTCGTGGAGATATAATAATGAATATTGATATAGTAATAAATTATCACTAGGGAGAGCCTGCGCTATGGTAACCAGACGTCTGATAAACGATATAAATATATAACCACGTAACTGCGGAAACGTGGAAGTGTACTGCTCCCGTCTGCCTACAGCTTCGGGGCTCCAGTCGTGATGTTTCGTTACGCGTATATAGATTGTTTTACACCCGGAACAAATACATACGGACTAAATACTTTAATTTATCGATCCAATGTCGTAACCGAACACGATTCAAACCCGCGAACCCGACACCAGTTCACTGAACTAAAGAACCTGTCGATTTACTTTACTTATTTAAACTGTAAGAATTTTACGAATTCGAAAACAGTCAAAATTATCATTTATTTTAGTATTTTTTATGTTAAATTGCAAGTAATTCAGTTGTGAGAGAAATCATTGGATCGTTGGAACTAAACTACAGAGGACTGTCAGTAGAAACCATGTTTGATTGTGGCCTGTGATTAGCAGTGGACGTATGTAGGCCGAGATGATGATGAAAGTGATAATAATATTGATTATTTCTCTTAATCAACACATCAAAGCCAACAAGATTACATTATCATCAACCCTTAAATCACTCCATTGTTGGACACTATCTGCTCTCGGAACGAAAAGGGTTAAAGCTGCCACGCTGGCCAAGCTCGGATTGGATATACCATATAGGATTATTGAAGTATTCTATTCTCACTAATGTCATTTTGTATATTTTTTCCAGACTTAACGAAAACATCATGAGAAATATGAAAATGTAATATTATTAACATTGTATAATTTATTAACTTGAACAATATTATCTTATAATTGTATTACCAATATAATTACTACTAGTTGTATCCTTAGCATTTGTTGTGAAATAAAATCGATAAGAAAGCAAACGTTATAAAATTTATTTTATTTAACGTAACACTTAAATATTAAATAGATATACCTACATATATACTAACCAGAACAATATTATCAATAGTCCCATATCTGCTGTCCTGTTACCAGTTAACACTAACCAATTAATAATTATTAATTGGTTATAATTGATTAATCTTTAGACCCAATAATTTTATATTGTCTTTAATTTCAAATAATAGTTAATATGAGTAACTACAAAAATTGGTGGAATATGCAAAAAATGGCGTTTTGGAAGTCAGCCAAGAACCAAATATAGAATTTTCATTATTTGACTAAATGATTGTCTCCTCGACCTACTGCTTGTAAGTGAGCCTGCTAAACACAAAGTCTTAGGTTTGACCTCGAGCAAATGTTTGTAAATTCAATCTAAGCACTATTAAAAGAAAAACATGTACTAGAGAGGACTAATACACGATAATTTACAGATTAATTGTATAAAAATTTTGAGTAAAAAATAGACTATATATAAAAATTCTTAAACAAAATTAAGATAAATGAATATTCTTCATAATCTTTAACACATTGCACTGTTAATCATCAAGTGGAAGGCAATTATAAAATATGAGGCCACTGTTAAAAGAACAAGAGAATAATCAAGTAGCAATATGCAATTAACTATATACGAGTACTTTGTAATAAGCAATTAGATATATACTTTGTTATGTGTGTTTACCCAAAATTTATGAATTAACTAAATTTATTTACTTCATTGTTTACTTGCTATATTGTTGGTCGTAATCGTGCAAAGACAGTGCTTACGTGTTTTAGCGATATGATAATATTTTTATTTAAATTTAATAAAAGGCGGAACGGAAATGTAATTTGTAATTTAAAAACCACAAGAAGACACTGACAAAGATATAAAACAATATAGTTTTTTACAAAAAAAATAATAATCATGCCTCATGCCTCATCATGATTCCCTAGTTGGTCTCGAGTAGTTGCTCGAGCGACTGCTTATGGAAAGATCCTGGGTTCGATCTTTGGATCGGGTACTATTAGTTTATTCTAACTTAAAATTCTTAGTAGCGGCTCGAAGTCGAGATTTGTGCCCGATGTATACTAATAGGCCCACCACCTATTCCATAGTGTGACATAAACGTAACTGACAAAACATAAAAATGTACTACATTCCTTTACCTACCTCTTCAGGATTTATAGGCGTGATTTTACATTTCTATGTTATGAATTATCACTTATTATGAGAATCCTGGGTTCTCCAAATGTGGCAGTGGGCGTCCACATTCACTCTCCATTTGAGGTGATGTTGGGCTCAAGACCGCCTCAAATGGAGAGTGTGCCGCTGCTTATCCAAGCATTATATCGCGCCCCATATTTTGCTAGCTATAATATTTTGCTAGCTATAATAATAAAAGTAAAAAAATCAAAATTCCACTACAACTATGCACGTCCATTACGAACTGCAAACGATACGATTGTTTACAAAACGTGTATCGTTTAAAAAAGGACTAGCAGTGGAACAATGAAATGAATTTTAGTTAGTTAGTGCAGCGTTGTGCAGTCTCGGAATCGAACTTTGAACGTTAAATAATTAAATTAATATGTTTTAAACGTTAAATAGTTAAATATATAACAATAATTTCTTGGCAACACCACTATGGTAACTAACAAGATTTATTTTGTTATTAACAAAAAATAAACCGCGAAGGGGTAGGCAGAGAACACCGAGTGCCAAATATCTGTACCTTTAGAGACTTGACGTACTTCTTCCATATTCATCACCTTCTTCATTCATATGTACCCGCCGATTTCGGAGACATCTTACTCTTGCATTAGTAAAGTAAATAAAAAAGAAAACTACCTCCCCATTTAATGCTGAAAATAACCGCGAAAAAACCTACACGGTTTTGTGTTCTCCACAATGTTCTTTGAAGCCTGTAAAGTTTCTCCATCCGGTATTTATATAATTACTCATCAATTAATTTCCAGAACTTGTACTATAACTACCAATATCCAAAAACCAATCCCCTGCCACGAGCCATGGACGTCACGTTTTACCGGGTGCTGTGGGTCACTCTGGTAGCTGTGGCTCTCACCTTCACAGTGATATTGACCAGCGTCTTCGTTGACATCGAGGGATTGCTGAACAAACAAACCTGTGAGTTTTATATTACTCTAAACAACATGTGGAAGAATAATATAATGATATAATAATGGCAGGACCATGACGAGGAAGGCAGACAGTACAGGATGCCAAATATCTCTGTCCTTACAAAGCTGACGTTATTTCCCTACATATATCACTCTCTTCATATGTACATGCATGTCGGTTAGAAGACTTGTGACTCCTCCCGTCAACCAGTATTTAAAAAGTATAAATAAATTACATTAGCAACATTAGAAATCTATAAATAAAATATTAATATTAATCACTCTGATTGACTGCCTCGTAGGTCGAGCGGTTGCAAGAGCTACTGGCGATCGGAGGTCCCGGGTTCAAATTCCGGGTCGGGTACTATTAGATTTTTCAAATTTAGAACTTCTTATAGTGACTCGGAGTCTGCAATTGTGCCCGGTGTATGGCAATAGGCTCGCCACCTATTCCATGGGACTTAAACGTAACTGGTAAAACGTGGGGGTGTATTACACCCCTCTGCCTACCCCTTCGGGAATTACAGGCGTGATGTTACGTTTTAATATTAATCAAATAGTTTAATTTCAGTGCCAAAACAGAAAGTTCAGAGTGAACAGAAAATTCTTCCCAACCCAGAGATTGAACTTCCAGCTGCTTTTGAAGACTTCCAATTACTGTCATCGAATGAAGATGACGATCCAGATAATGTGGAATCAGATTTTAGAATAAAAAGATCATTAGGTATGTTTTTAATTCGTGGCCCATTTTGTGGAAGTGGAAAAAGGAACGTAAGAGTAACTGCTGACCTCACGTCTCCTATTGTTACTCCACATAAAATTAAATATTTGTATAATTATCAAGCGCAGCAGTGAACATATTAACTGTGGTAAAAAAAATTAAAAATTATACCAGTAATTTACCAAGTGATATGATTCTCCTAGATATTGGTTGGATGGCCTTAACCCTTTCAATATGAGAGGTGACCCATATTCCACCAGTGGAATGATAAATGGGTCGATTATTATTATTTTCTTATCATTGGCTGTTGTCAACTATGTTTGTGATAAATAACTGATATTTCATGCAAGACAATATGGAGGTCAAATGATTGTTTTAAAACAGATAGAACCTATGTTATGGATACTAATGATTTAAGAAATATATTCACGGCTACTTTTTTAAAATAGAATTGACATTCACCTAAGTCTAATATCAATTAATAAAATTTTATTAAAGTTCCTTTAAAAATCAGTGATGAAATCATAGCTACGTTTAAAGACGAAATCAGACGAGGCAGTCGAACCTAAAATAGAAGGACAAATTATATTAAATAAATATCAAATACGAATTAATTAATAGAAATAATATTAATTAGTACCCTAATAAGGCACGATTATTTTGCAAATATAAATTATTTGTCACTAAAGGCAACGCCAAATCTTACCTTTCAATATTTTAAACTGTAATTTCTATATCTTAACCCTTTTTCTAGAATCAAACAGCCTACTTTACCATATTAAAAGTCCAAAAATAAAAAAGATTCTTACAAATCATCTTGCTACACTTCTAGAAGAATTAGAAGAGGAAGAATCATCACGAGCAAGTAACGGCGGATTAGTGAAAATAAAAATTAAACCAAAGATACAAATAAACACAGAAGATACCATGCAGAAAGCGGAAAATGTTGAAAATATGAAAGTAGAAAACAATAACAAAATGAGCAGAGAGATAGACAATCCAGATGTATTACATCTAGCAATGCACAATATGCTGCTGCAAGGTATTATAGGTCATATGGACTTGAATGAGGTATACAAAAAAGTACATTTACTGATCAAAAGCTTTGAAGGCGGATCTGACGATGAAGTGAAAGGTAATAAAAAAATAAATACATAAATTACTGATAAAATCTTACAAATAAATTCTGATTCAATTTTACAATTCAATGCAATTTTCAATATGATAATAGTCATTATTCATAAGTTTTTTAATATACAGAAAAAATAATAATGTAAATAAGAATAATAATTTAAACACTTGCCTGTGTTATGGACGCTATATGCTCGTATATTTAGAAATAGTAATAATTAATATACATATACATATTTCATACCTATATGAACAGACTGTTAATATAGGTATGGAATGCGATCGCACCTCTCTTCACGGCTGACCTCACGAGAACCGTTTTACTGTGACATTTTGTGTTATATTCAATTCACGTTGTACTGCTATATTAATGCTTTCATAAACAACCTTATTTGTCTATGAATTGACTATTATATAACTCGGAAAAAGTCGTTTATTAATGATGGCCGGTGTAAGAAGTTCCATAGAACTTTAATATATTTGATAAGCATACTATCAACCTTAGATGATTAAAATATCATTTTACTTATTTTGGGAAGTATTATCTATGTAACTATTTCTGTAATTGTTAATAATGTCATACAAATATTCCTTGCAGATGCTGAACAAGGCATTAAAGATAAGCCCGTGGAAGTAATTAAAATCACACCCTACGATATTTACGGTGAAGAGGATAAATTTTTTAATGAACTTTTAAAGTGTAAAAAACTACAGGAACAGATATCACAAAGCGAAATGTTAGAAAATCGAGAAGACAGTGACAATCGAGAAACAGTTAAAGGTGATTTTAATAATATTTATGATAAGATATCTTAATTTAACAATTGTGATGTCTCATAATCTGTACATATAAGTAAAGAAAATTCTTTGCACCCTTTTTAACGAGCATTGGGTTGCTAGAGGAGTGTAAAAATAGCAAACTGATGGTTTATATTGAGAAGGAATGCGAAAAGCTAAGACATTTACGGATAATGTATCATAAAAATATTAAATTTAAAACTATTCACACTTTATGTTCATACTGTCATTAGCAGACAATAGTCTGTTTTCAAACAATACAAAGTAGAGATTTATAGACAAGACTTTGACACAAAACCTTCAACTTCTAATTTAAAATTTATTGAATTACGGTCGAATTTCTTCCACTGACGGAACACTAGAACATACATATCCACGAACGTAACTTAATGTATCGATCCGACCATTTTCACGATACTGTAGCTACCCTCGATTGTTATTTTCTATGTCCACATCACCTCAATGTTCACTCCTGTATCCAAATCATTACCTTGCTAAAGTTACAACCAAGTGAATATGTTCAGTGTTTAATATTATTCTTACTCGTATATCCATGGAGGCAAACTAGCATTGACTTGTGAGGCAATTGGGTGGCGTGCTCTATAGGGGCAAATAATTATCTTATAAAAGTTGAGCCCTATTTAAAATAAACGTTTACGGATACAAGCTAAATAAGTTAAAAAAAAAAAAAATTAAAAATTATGTAGTAAGACTTTAAACAACAATTTAGACAAAAATTGATTTATTATTATTAAGTTACTTAGTGGCAAATATAGGCATTTTGTTTGATAAGATACTGTAAATGAAAGAGGCACTAGATTGACGGCACTAGGATGACGGATTAGTTTTAACTGAGATAAAATTAAAACTTACGATGGCTTATGTGAGTTTTATTATACTACGGTTATTTTACTTCCAGATCCTCCGATGATAATCAAAACTGTTATTGAAATCACAAACAATAAGAAGACGAAAGAAATAAATACGTAAGATACTTAAAACAATATTTTTTTTACATAAGCTTGTACCTATAAATAATAAGGTTCACATTAATTTCAGAAACTCAAGCGAAAACGTAAAGGGAATTATAAAATTTTTGTACAACGGTACTCCTATACGATTTGAAGAAATGAACGATACAGAACACGCACAAGCAAATGTAGATGAAAATAATAAGAAAAATATTGAGGAAAAACAACAAAGCTTAGAAAATTTAGACGCAACCGTGAAAACTACAAACACGGAGAATACCAATAATCGAAATCCTGTCTTCAATCAAGCTATAGCAGAGTATATTAGAATACATACAAACAAATTGAGTAATAACAAGAATAACATTTTGAATAAAGAAAGTTCCAAACGTAAACGCATAAAACGCCAAATTAAGTATGAGGCTAATACAACGGAAGACTCTAGACCATTAAAGAGAAAACCTAAAAATGACGAGGATGAATTATTTGTAGAAATTGAAACCCATTTCGATGGCAAAGGAACAAAAGGTGATAAGAAAAAGAAATTAGTACGAACTTTAATTGATAAAATAGAAAAAGCTATCAATACAAATATTGAAAATTTTCCAAAGGAGAACAGAAATATTCATCCAAAAACTATCCAAATTAAAAAAAGATCACAAAAACCTATCGATAATAGAAACATGTTGATAGTTGATTCGTTACCTTCAGCAGAGACTGTGCAACATAAGCAACTAAATTATATAAGTAAAACTTCAAATGTAATACGACCATTAAAAAGTGTATTGGACATGTATGGGGAGACCTGGAAAAAAATCTACAATGGGCCTGGTTTCTTAACAGTTTCCAAATCTCTCAATTCGGCTGAAATGGGTGAACTAGATGTTGATTATAAAAGTGTGATGAGAAATGGAATACCAAAACGATTACAGAAACCAATTAATACGGAAAACGACGACATTATCCCTCCTGATGAAAATATAGATAGGGCTAATGCAACTTTGTATCTCAAAGAGATAAATGATAGCGGTTTTACTATTGGAATTAATCAATACATGGATGAGGCACCAGACCAGGAAAGCTTAAAAATATTTACAGGGTTAGATAACCTTATACAAACATATCACGAAAATTATGACCAAAGAGATGGAGTAAGTAATGAATCAGAAGGAGTAACGGACTATATTCCAGAAAGCAATGTTCATATTTTAGGAACAGATGCAGAAAGACAGAAGCGAAGTATAATAAACGTAAAACTTTTCTCTAACTTAAATTCAAAAACAAAACTCAATAAGTTTATAAACACGAACGTTATGCAAAAAAAGAAAATATTTATCAAAAGAAAGAGAAACAAACGCCATATTGATCAAATAAGAATAGTTGCAAGTGATCGTTATCCCAGACACTCAAAAGAAGAAATATTTTTAGCATCACATGAAGACATATTCGCTGATAAAGCCATATATAAAGATGACGTACCTGAAGTTATAGTCGGCGACAAAGAAGACGAACATTTTGATTATGTGGCACCTTATAGAAATCCCACTTATGAATATGATATGACTCACTTGCAGCCTTACATGACTAACGTTTACGATACCAGATCCTTGCGAAGTGGACTTATGTCAAAATATCCTCATGTTTTTGTAGAAAACATCTCGAAATCAAAAGAAGAAATAATTAATATTAATTCCTTTAACAGTGATGGAACAGGCACATTTAAATCACAACAGCAGCGTAGATTGGAATCAGAAAGCGCAATAGCTGCAGAAGATAACGTAGATCGAGACGAAACGATTACGAATTCGCCGAACGTTGATGAAATAATCAATGCTGTTTTACCACCCCGAAGTAACTATAAGCTATCTGTTAAGATTTTGCCGAAAAATAACACTAGGTTGGGACCAGAATATAAAGAAGTGCACACGTTAATCAACAAAAGTTATGATAACAATGGTGTTAGATATGTTTCTTATATTAATGTTTCTGAAATATCAAAAGTTGAAAACGTAAGTAATACTAAAGAAGATGTAATTTCAAACACAAATAAACCTATAAATGGCGAAATAGACAAGCAACGGTCTCAAATTAAAATGTTATTAAAACTACATAAGGCTGGAATTGATCAACAGCTTGAGCATTTGAAAATGGAAAGTCAAAAACTAAAACAAATGATACATAAAGAAGAAAATGATTATGGCGGTCAAAATATCAGTCATATAATAGACCTGTTCATGCAACTAAAACTAAAAAGTCATAATGAAAGGGATACACTTCTTTCCTTAATTGAACCCAAACCGGGTCACAGCACTGAAACATCAATTTCATCTTCAATACCTATAACAACAGTTAATACTATTTCTGGACCAGTCAAACATGTAGATCCTGTAAAATTTGAACTTATAAAAACGATAAAACGGAATGAAAATATTACTAGAAAAGTTTTAGAGAAAATAGACCAAAACACTAATATGTTACAAGCATTTCTAGATAAACTTTCATATACACTACAGTCAGCAACACAAGTGGATGTAAATACAGAAAAAGCGACTGAAGGTAATTATAAATATCCAACAGATCCTGTTATCAATCCCTTTATTGAACAAATGCAACGTAACTTGACAAATCCTATACCATTCGTTTATGCGTTTCAACCACCGATAGCACAGACTAATAATACGCCGTTCAAAAATATCGCTAATGTTGTATACCATGGCCACATACATGCAAATGGACCGGACAATACTAATAAATATTCATTTCAAAACATAGCGGAAAATTTGAAAACAAACTATCAAAATCATAATAATAAAAACAGTGTCAAAATTATTGAAAACAGATTTTTCATTGATGAACTGGATAATGATTATAAAACTATACCGGATAGAAATCGCGGACCTAGCCAACCGGCAACAGTTAAAACTAATACTACAATAGATTAAAGTAATTTTGATAAGGCAATTAAAACATAAGACAACATTTGAAATAAGTTTTATTTATACAGTTTTTTATTTGTTAAGATAGTTTTTAAAATACAAGATTACAACATTCAGTCACAATTATATTATATATTAGACATATATAGGGTTCGACTACGATAATGATTTAACTCATTCATTCCTCTACACCGATAAATTTAGGAAAAGTGATTGCTGGTAATACCATGAGCATTCCCTTTTCCAACCGACACAGTAATAATATTAATTAACATATCTAGATCCCGTTCCATCACGTAAGTTAAGTCATTAACAAAATTTAAGAAGTGCTATTTGACTATTTTAGTTTGGGCCACACAAAGTATTTATTGGTTCTAAGCAAAAAACATCGTTAATTAGATTGGTTTCAATAAAAAACCTTATTATTAAAAGATACCCCATAATACATAAATTACTTTTGAAGAACGTGGTTATCCAAATTCTTGGTACTTCTAGTAATATTACTTTATTATTAGTTGAAGAGAAATGAATGAGTACCTATTCATACTGAAACACGACAACACCAAAGAGATATTAGAAAAATAGTCGAGAGATCACTGCCACGCTATACCTCTCCCCTTCTCTCGTATGATACCGTGTCATGCCATCTCACTTTTCACACAAAGACATTACACTGAACAGCTGACATTGATCGCGGATATACGAAATTATTTTGTCTACGACTCTTATCCGTGTTTAGGAAAAAAGGCGCGAAAATCGGTAAACGGTACGTATTAACAGCGTAACACACGTGAGGAAAAGGCGGTAAAACAGTGATGACTGAAACACGCTGATAATTTTACAGCAACTTACGCATAGAAGCCAGTGGTCAATAAATAATAACCGATAGTAATCGTTTAAATTAGGTTTTGTAACTAATTTAGGTTTAAATTAGGTTTTTTAACTTTTAACTTAACATGTACTGCTAAATTGTATCGCTGTACAATATAAATGTTGCTAACTAAACTGGCAATCCTTTTTACGTTTAATCAAAATAAAACTATATAGCAAAAGTTCTCCTTACAGATAAATTATAAGTCATACATATCTAAATCGTACACATATGTTTATATCTATTATACATAGCATCTTACAATATATATGATCGACATGGTGCCACTAGTAAATAT
>DWFV01000891.1:0-12450 GCA_018246775.1 Parelbella machaon machaon
AAGTACATAATATTAATCAGTTGTCAGACTTTAACCACATACATGAGAGGATAAGTGCCAAATATTTAAATCTATAATAACTTTAAGCTGGGAAAATCAAAGTTTATGAAACTTTTCATTTTTAATAAGACAACCATCCCTTATTTATACTGTAGGGTTTTATTTGTATATATTAAAGTTTCTTTGATGCACATTTGGCTAATATGGGATAGTTTTTGGTATACCTACTTATTCTTTTCCGAACACGCTGTAATAAAAATAGTGCTCCAATGCAAGGATTACTTTAGATAGCTGACATAATTAATTTTATTGATAAGATAGGCTTGCCTAAAATGACTAAGTTGTTACTATAACCTCTTTTTACATCGGACCCGCCGATACACGTCTGTATAGTGTGGTATCTATGTGTGGGTGCAGTAGTGTGCGTTGCGTTTTTGTGGCTAATATAATGTTTTTATTAGTGTCCGACCGAAACAGGTTTTTCAGCCGAAACCGAAACCGTACCTTCGGCCTCACTCTCAGTTTCTGCCGAAACCGAAACTTACTTAAACATGTTTCAAATTTCTATTGCATACTGAAATCTAGTGTATTTGAGATTTTGTACAACTCATAATGCGAAGCATAGATAGATATGGTGTGCTTTACGATCACAAAGAAACACATTTATTTGCATATTCTATTTATACAAACAGTTAAATAGAGTTAAAAGAAATAAAAAGCGAATCATTAAAGTACATAACAAATATGTATATTCAAATTTTTTTATGCCATGAACAGTGGTCGGAATTGCGGAGCAATTCTGAGCGTTATTATAAACATGGATATGTCATTTGTTCCGGATTTATATAATTTGGGACATCCATTTTGTATTCATTTTATAGTTTAATTCAAATAAAAAACAGATTCATGTTTTTTTGCCGAATGCCTATTCCGCGAAGCTCGCCAAACGACACACGATAATTCATGAACACTCGAATTACGGCGCGGCCGAAAGGTTTTGCCATTTTTTTGCCGAAACCGAAACTAAGGCCGAAACTAGATTTTTTGGCTGAAAATTTCCGAAACCGAACCTTCGGTTGGTCACTAGTATTTTTTGTTCATTATTTTTTAATAATATTAGCATTCTGCACTCCTCTATATAAACTATAAGTGTGCCAAATTTCATGCTCGTCGCAATTTTCGTAAAAAGGGGTGCAAAGTTTTTGCTTCACGTATTAATATATACATATTATAGACACCTACTATTTGCTTGTTGACGTTCTTTACAGTTATCTTTTTGTCGTAAGTAAAGAGAGGTGAGTATGAGAGTTAGTGTCTGTAGTATCGGTGGCAGTGATAATTAAAATTGACGAGTAACTCGTACAACTAGCCCGCGCGCTCGTGAGCAGCTCCGGGTAATTGCGCGCCGGCACGCGACTGCCTCGGGCGTCCTCGGGCTTTGCCAACTTTTTGTCGCCACGCCGTATCTACCTACGTTATCTCATATAGCTTATAAGTTTACTGGCTGACACGGGTCGAACTTAATTTTTTATCTTTTTTGCACTTTGGAGTTAATATGTCTTTAAACGATCCAAACTACCACAGAATTTCGAGATTAGTGATATTTGTTACAAATAGTATTAAAAGTTAAAACGATACGCGTTTCAGGAGATGAATCACGAGAGGCTGCTGCTGCTGCCGCTGCCGCTAACGATATAATATGCAACTAACCTCGCACAAGACTGCAGTATTAGGGCCCGTGTCCAAAAGTGAAAAGATTAAAAGAGTTGATGGTAGAAGTTACTTTAACACTGTTTATATTACTTTTATTTGCAATAGTGGAAGTAGACAGCGATACTGATGTACCAAAATATTTCTCAGGGTAAATCTTCCATGTCGTCGGTTACAATTTAGTCTTTCACCAATTTGAGGTTGAATATTCCCTATAGTGACAGCCGAACCTCTGGATTTATTGACATATTTTTTGATTCGCATAAAAGGAACGAAACATACGAATATTGTAATATATAGGGATACTGCTGGATTCGAAAGGCCCAGGATTTAAAGGAAAAGCCCCGATTAGGGGAGGCCTAAGTCCATCAATGGAACATACAACAGCTGATGGACGGATAGCTACTTACATGTTTACAAGAGATATTTACAATTGACGATAATATCATCATACTTATGAGCCGCAGCAGTGAACATACCACACAGAACGAGAAGCTTTATAATCTGCGAAGAATATAATAAGCATCGAATATATCAATTATTATCATATTAAATATACAGCTCCTGAGCATTACGCGCGTCACTATTTCTTACAACAGACACCGAGGATTCTTTGGACGCAGGAGGCATTCCTGGCGTCGTCACGAAATTATGTTAGAAGTATGCGCACGGAGCCGCAGACGACGCTCATTAAAGCAATCATAATTATCAACCGCGTAATGTCTGCTTACGGTTTAATGCCCCTCTAAATACCGTCTGCCGTTTACGTTTCCGTAAATAATACTCTCATATTTAAATGTTTCTATGAATACAGCTCCTGGACAAATATTTGTTAACCGTCATTTAAGTGCGCCTAGCTATCTAATTTTGATATCGTATAAGGGACTGTGTGATTAGCTTTAGTAGTGATGGGTAGGTAACATCTGACAATTAACGAAGTAGTTATTCCGAGATTGCCGACAAGATCTAATGTAACAAACGCGGACCTTTTGAACTTTGTGAAGGGTGAAGTGAATTTAATTCAAAACTTCATTATATTATAATTGTTCAAGTACTTATAAGATTTCGTTTTAGCATCGTCGTGTGTGTCTACCTTTATTCGTGTGTTTGACATAGGTTCGTTTTTTGGTATTGTTAACGCGTATTATTCCTATTCCATATAACGTCGAACGTAACTGGTCAAAGGTAAGAGTGTACTACACTTCTCTGCTTAGTCCTTCGGGGATTATAGGCGTGATGTTACGTTCAATACGATTATGTATACGTAAAAGTCTTTTAATTACCGAACCTACACTGACTGCTGTGCATGTTCACATCAAAAATTGCCCGTGACCTTTTTTTAATAGATAAATATTTGTTATTCCAAAGGTCCTTAGGTTGTGTAAATCCGGGAAATCTATATCTTCGCATTGTTATATCATCGTATTGCTTATCAATCATTACCGAAGCTTTCTAAACTTCTAACAGAGAAAAGACGAATACATGAATATCTACTAGATAAGATTTATTTTGATGACTGTTCCTCTTGATATGGGCTTTATTAATGCTTCATCGCAAACAAGACATGTCCGTAAACTGATAGTGTAAGAAAGAAACAAAATTATTTAGGTTTTATGGTTTTTATTTTTATTTGTACTTTTTTACTTTGTAATTATATATTTTTTATTTAACAGCCCGCTACCGAGCGAAGTTTTCCTTCTTTCTTTCTATAATAATATGCTACGGATTGTATGGGTTCAATAAGGTATCACTATAAGTGAGAAAGTATCTCAATCCGTCGGCCTGCGATATCGACAGGTTAATCGCGATCATTTAACAAATCAGACTCACGAGACACTTCCCTCAAGAAGACATTCGCGCTGTACAGCTGGATTAATGCGGTGCTTTGTCTTACCTTTCTCTACCTCACGAATATTAAGTGTACGTTACACGTTTTTGTTAATATCGTCTTCAAACATTGCTACAAAAAAGTCTACAATATTTAGAGGAAGAAATGTTTATATGAATGATTCAACGTTTATATTACGTGACCAAATAACACGTATGAATGAATGCGAAGGTTTTTGTTAGCTTATACATAGTAGGTTAAACATGTTTAATTTTAAGTTTCGATTATGTCGTTCTAATTTTTAGGCAATAAAGTTTTATTATTATTATTATTATATTTTGAACACAGTGCGAACGCGCCTAGTTTCATTTATGTTTGTAGCAAGACACTACAATGTTGCTGTAGATGTGCGTAATATCTGTACTTATTTACACACATCTGTTATTGCGTGTTGCATTACAATTTATAAGCCTTAAAGGGGCTCTAACAAATAAGAGCCGCTTGTTTAGAGAGTGGTTATGATTTGAATTTCTGTAGCGGGCTCGTTTGGATGGGCGCGCTATTGTGCGGCGGGCGCTGCGCCCCAAGTATGGCGCGCACACCTGTTAGCAGCGCCCGATAGCCCGCTCACTTAGCCTATTTGGTCAACTTACGCGGTAGCTTACTTCATTTATGTTTATAATCACTTCTGGATGCCCCATAATTTCTAATTTTAGAAAAGTTATATCAAGATATTAAGAATTACAATAATATTTTCTTATAAAATTGCATCGTCCCTTACTTACGGGGGATTGGTCTAAAAATTTGTAAATTTTAATTACATTTCCATCATGTAAACAACTTGCTGGAGTATAACTGAAGTTAGAAGGAAAAACAAGATGGAAGAACATGTAGAGGTCGCAGATCGTGTGCGTGCTGTGCGCGAGGCGATAAGCGTAACATTACGGCTTTACAGTCGGACCCCGCCGACGTGTCTTGCTTTGCGACTGATTATTCTTAATATGTAGGTTTTGCATTAATATTTGAGTTACTTAATTTGGAATGTGGCGAATCTTTTAAAAGGAGGTAATATAAAAAGATTAGCGATCATTGGCATACAATTGCACATCATCAACAGCCCGTTTCATTATACTGTTAAATAAGCCTCCTAAAGGGAGTTTCTGCTTATAATCTCTACCTCGCGCACAATCCCCAAGCCGCAGGGCTCGGGGATCGCAGAGCACAGAACTGGAGGTTATTTCAATTTTATCATCAGAAAAAAGTTAAATCGATCCGACATCTCTTTCGCAACTACTATTAGCAGTAATATTAGTCGATAGAACGACTGTGCCGGTTGGCCACAGAGTAGAAAGATTTGCACGCTTCTGACACTGCGGTTGTTGTATAACCTCAGATTAACTTGTAAGATAATTCATATTTGGTTAGTTCGGCCCTACTTGTAGTGGGCCGAGTCGTATCAAGTTTCGGTGAAACTAGTTTATTTGAAAGTCAAGTTTAATTGACTAATTTGAAATAGGTGCCAATCTATTTTCACACAGTCGAATATTTTGTTGTTAATGAAGATTTCTTAGTAAATAATTATAAACACATAATTATAAATAATTATAAACACACAAATACAATTAATAACTAATAATTACAAATAATTATAAACACCCCTGACATTATATCGCTTAACTCAAAGTATGGAATTGTATAATTCACATTTTGCTCAACGATATCGTCAAATGTACTTATAGGTGTATTTATACATTGCAAACGTTTATTATCGTGTATGACAAATGCAAAAAAAATCCATTCCGGAATATTACGAACATTTGTTGTTAAGTGTTAGATACTTGTCAAGACAGGCATCATAGATAAATCATATGAACTTTGCGACATGTGGGTAAAGACCATGAGACGATTATTTTGTTTTCAAAGATTTTGAACTGAGATGCTGTAAAAATATTTACAGATGCACCCGTAAAGGAGTGTTTACACTTGTGTCCGGACTGTTTAATTGGATTGACGTGAACTAATTGAGTAGCGAGGAGTTGTGTAATTGGGTGGCGTTACATTGTATATCGAATCGCCGGGGCCCGCCGGGGCCATGGGGCAGCGCGCGGGGGCCGGGGCGCGCGGCCGGGGCGACAAGGGCGACCGACGGACCGTTCCAATTTACGGGTCACGAGCGGACCACTCGCGCGCCGACCTATCTGCTTTTCCCCCATAATTGAATCCAATGGCGTGGGAGACTCGACACGGCGAAATAAAATATTCCATATCTGAGCTATTGCTAAGCTTGCCTGTTGTTGCCATAAACATTGTTCTATCTATCAGAGAGAAAATTTACATCATCGCCCCGGGTAACTAAAATTTTAAGGACAAATCTATGTCTTGAGATATTTTGAATTGTCATCTTTTTGTAATTAAGTAGTAGGAGGAAATACTGCGATTGCATTTGTATGATTCCATTTAGGGGTCTTAAGCGTGCCGTAGATAAATAAACCTGACACTCGTGGACATCTTCCAGGGAGGCACGAAGTAGAGCCATAGCATTACATAACGTTGTTTATTTGCCGACCGTAGATTACTTTCAATAATAGAAATAAAGAAATCTGTAAATACGTTCGGTTACTTAAGAAACTATGTATAACTAAGCAATAAATAAGTTATTACTTTTTCTCCGCACTTGTTTATATATAAGTATTACAAAAGGAGGATGTGATTTCTCAGCAGAAATAATTTCAACAACATCTTTTTGATACCGGAAAGCATATAACCTGATATTTAGGTCAGGTATTAAATGGATAACGTTTCTTTAAGGAACTATGTCGACGATTTTTGAAAGTGCGTCGACGCCAGTGGCTCAGTGGCGCCGCGCACCTGCGGACGAGTGGCGAACTCACGCTCGGTAGCACTGCTGGCTGACGGTGGTCCCTTGTCGGAAAGCGTGTTGCGAATAGACAAGCCTTTCAACCTGAGATATAAGAAGACCTCGTAAAGTTTAATACGCCCGTATAAAGATAGTAAAAGAACACCTAGAAGTTACTTCCTTATATTATATCATTCACAGGCCCTTGTGAAATTTCTTTAAAAAATGACCAGAAGAGAATTGGACGCCACAACGACTTGTGGCGGCAGCTACCTGCAACGTCCACAAAACTAACACACTATCAAAAATAATAGAGTAATTTAATATTAGGTATATATTAGAATATCTCATAGGAAACTTCAATTTGCACTTTTGATAAATTTTAACGGTTTCTATTAATAGATAGATAATTAGTGATATCGCCAGGCTTTTTACTGGGCAGGCAGAGAGCATAAAGTATCAAATATATCCATCCTTACAAGCCTGACGTGCGTTTAGTAGGTACAATCATCACTCTCCGCATACACGAATGTGATCTATCACTTTAAAATCGTACATTTCCTTAATGGTAAAATGGAAGCTGGAGCTCCGAATTAAGACAATACCCGAGAACGTATTCGCTTGTATGGCGATCACGTTATAAGGCGCATAAACCGCGATACGGCCGCACGAAAGGTTAAGGGCATAAGACACCACGTGGGAGGTGCCGGCTTAAGGAACCCGAGATCCTGTCTTGTTCACAAATGGCGTCCATTTTCATTGCAACTTTGTCCCCGAGGTAAACGGTGGATTCCTTGATCGGTTTTAAATAAACAGGTTGTTCGTAATGTTTACACTAGGAAGAGATGAGAGGTCCCAGCGCTTACGATTATACGAATATCTCCGGTTACAAGAGATATATTTCTGTTTTCATCAACGTAACGTTAGGTTATAATTTATGACTAAAATAGACAATTCAGTACTGGTTAAAACATCTTTGCGCTCGTCTATGGTAGTGGCGGCGAGGCGGCGGGAGGCACGCGGGATGTTCTATATGGCCACGGGTGATCGTAGCACGACTCGACAAGGCGGGAACAGTGCGCTACATGTGAGTGCGCAAGCGCAGTCGTGCACACGAGCCAGTTCATTATCGCGCGTGATGCATTTGCGCAGACGTTCGTTGCTTTCCTACATTTCGATTTTAACGCTTCCTAACAACTGTGTCGATTGCATTTATCTTCCGTGCTTTTAAAAGTGCATTCTGGTAGAA
The DNA here is from genome assembly GCA_018246775.1 of Parelbella machaon machaon. Taxonomy (NCBI): domain Eukaryota; kingdom Metazoa; phylum Arthropoda; class Insecta; order Lepidoptera; family Hesperiidae; genus Parelbella; species Parelbella machaon. Next base: position 7,645 of record DWFV01000891.1, read on the forward strand.
TAATTACGTATAATTAGTAACTATGATAGTCTTTATTGTAAATATTGATCCATATGTTTGCATGCAAATAACTTTAATGGGTATGATAACTATTGATATGACAGAATACATTTTACATGACGATTTTACATTTTTTTTAATTATCGAAACATTGATAAGTAATTGGTAACTTGATAAGAAATAAGAATTCGTAAGTCATGTTGTGTATGTCAGGTAGGTATATGATGGGTGAAACTACGTGTAAAATCGTTATATTATTAAAATTTGGTTAAACACTTAAAAGAAATGTTAGTCGTAATTTGAACGTACACTGTGTTTTTGTGTTTTCGCGAACGAGGATATGACGTAGAGAGGTCGTCAGCTCGTGGGGAATAACAGCCGCGCAGAGGATACCTACGCGGGAGGCAGGTTGTTTGCGTCGCTTCCTAGGTTAATGGCATGTACTACTGATTTAATTTGAAAAATTATTCCCACAAAAAATATACGCACTTCCTCGTAACAAGGGTTTTGCAAACTGTTTTCTCAAATCACTTTTCAATATACTTTACGTTTAGTTAAATAATATTGCTTTTTATTTGTTTTTGATTATCGTGTCTATCAATATTATGTTAAATGGTACAAAACGGCTTATGAACGGCTATTGTTCAATAAAAGTAAAATATCACATTTTGAATACATTTTGAAATAGCATAATACTTTGAAGGAGTGAACAAAATCTTATATGTCAGTTTGTATAGAAATCAGCTTGGACTTTGAAATATGGACTGAAAGGCATTTTTTGTCATTTAGAAGATTGTTTTACTATATAAAACTTTTGCCAGCATCAACCCTTTTGTCGTTCCACTGCTGGACAAAAGACTTCTGGCAGAAACAAAGAGTTGATGCAACAGTCTGCGCAGCGGTCCAGTGAGCCTTGGTAAACTATCTAAAACATTTCAAAATCTATCGGGATCACAATTATCAGCCTAAGACATAAACCTCCCCTGAAGGGCTTTTGCCAAAATCTGACTCTTACTCAAATAATGATGGTAAATGTACTGCTTGACTATTCTAAGGTTTACCCTCCATTGTAACTAATATTAAGACAGAAATAAACAGAAAATTAAATAAATTTACAAGTAACGGGTGGTAGAACACGTATACAGTTCGTCTGAACGTCTGTACGGCGGAAGTTCCACACCTGTAACTACCGTGAAGCGACTGCTGTAACGATTTGTGTTTCAGTCTGAAGTGTTGTGTGCAGACGAGAGCGGCTCCGTCACGATCACTGATCCTCTAATACTGGTACGAATTTAACACTTTTAATCTTATCCGTAAAAGAAAAAAACAGAAAAAAAGAGTTTTTAAAAGAGTGAATAGGCACTTTCTAGGAGAGCGTGCCACATCTTAGACCGCATCTCGCTTTCCATCAGGTGGGATTGCAGCCAAACGCGAGCCTATTTCTACATTAAAAAAAGGAATTTATACTAACAGAACCTACTAACAGTTGCATTTCTTTAGTGCTGTTCGAGATGTTGAATCGATGATTGATGATTGCGAATGGTTTTGGTCGGCAGAGGCCACTCGTAACTGTTGCTTACAGGTTTTTTAGTGTTTTCATTGAAAAAATTGAAAAAAAAAATCTGAAAAAATCATTTACCTATTAATAATTTCTAGGAAACACGTAACGTTTCGCGTTTCTACTAGATGGTTCAATAAAGTCAGTGTACACTTCAGTCTACTTCAGTGTTATGTGAACAATATTGCTGGATTTATTGGGAAAACCCGTTGCCAGCAGTCTGAAAAGAGGACCTTATATTCCGTCAGTGAGTTTGCCGTTAAATTTGTATAATGTATCTCGTTGCTAAAATTTGGCGCGATACAGTCAGCTAATTTGAACTCCACCATTATTATTACACCATCAGCCTTTTCCGTTCCATTACTGGACGTGGACCCTTGCATCCCTCACGCTGGACATGCGAGTTGGGATCGCACAGAAAGATTCTCGCACGGCCTATGCTACTGGATTAATTTGAAAACAAGGTTGATGTGATTGTTTGAAAATTTTGTAATTATTTTAATTAGCGACAGCTCATGATTTGCAGATTGAATTACAATATGGATTTGTATCGTGCATGCACCAGTGTTTCTCCTAGTTATTCGCATGAAGTGTTTTTGAAAAACACAGCAATGCTGTGCACATACATATATCAATGTAAGTTTTGCAATGTGCACACGTTAGCTAAATGTACATGTCTTACATTTGCCCATCCAGGGAATATTGCTAGCCCGCTTCCAGAACCTTCTTTCTAGGTCTTTCAATGATTTTTCAGTAGCAACCGAAGAGAGACTACCAGAAAATTGACAGACATTGGTCATGAAACGATCACTGGGGAAATATCAAAATACCGATCACGTAATACATTAAGCGCATGAAACTTATAATATTTTAGCGGTGACAGTTTCTAACATTCCAGGTTAAAAACGCCCCTGTGCGTCAGTAACTAGTTGATATTATACAAACATAAATTTAGTAAGTCTTATTAACTAAAAGCAAAGTAATAAATATAACGATCGTTCGGCAATAATTTATGTTGCTTTGCATCATGTAATATAATACGTACCTAGCATCAAGTTATTATTATTAATATTTAATCATCACGCCAGGTTTATACGGGATAAGCAGAGATCTGACGTGCTGCATATTTTTTTTTTCAGAAATAAATTTGATTTGGTCTTTTGACCTCTAATTATATGACTTACCATTCCTGGCGCTGCTGGAAGAGATCTCTCTTAGGGAGAAGCAGTGCCATTGCGCAACATCTGTTTTGTACGTTTTTTTTTCTATTTATAGTTTTATGTGTACATATTTGTTAAATAAATAAATAAAAATGTGACCCGAAATATGTAGCGAACCTTAAAAGTGAGCAAGCAACCTTTAAATATGGTATGCAAGAAAGGCGTCGTTCCCCTTACTTCATAATTCATGATCTTCTCGATGATCATAAACAGCTGTAGCTCAAATGCGTATTGTTTCGAAGGCGCAGGTTGAGGTGTGTTTAATTTTAAATATATTTTTATTTATGATGTTTTCCACCTCCAAGTCCGCTCGGACGCGTGCAACAAAAAAGGTATTTAGAAATATTTAATGAACAGATCTAACGTGAAATCGTCTATTACTCTGTTATCTGATTGTTTAATTACTGTATGGTCTATCGTTAGAACAGGTCATGCTAACGCTATAAATGCCAAAGTAACTCAGTTTGTTTCACGTCAAGACCCCATATCTATTCAATTGATATTTAGCATGAACTTAGGGCCTGAACCCCAAGAATGGATGTAGATCATTTAGATTTATAATTATTATTATCATATATCATCACGCCAACTCCCTTACTGGTTAGGCAGAGAGCACCGAGTACCAAATATCTCTATACTTAGAGAGCTAAAGTGCTTCTTATACATTCATCATTCTTCTACTCGTGCGGTAGTATCAGAGACTTCTTCCTCCGTCATCAGCTAGTATCTGACCTATTTTGTCAGGATAGGTGAGACTTAACTTTCAACAAAACCTGCAAGAAGGTGCTGTAAATAATTATATATGAGGAAAATGATTTGTATTTGTACACGTACAGTCCAACGTGGCTTACGACAAAAACGGGCCCGCGCTGCCCGCTGGAGTGGTAAAAGCTCGATAAGAAACGTCTCGCGGCCGATTCCGCGCGCTCCTAATTCCGATCGGTGATTTACAACTTGTTAATAATACGGCAAGTTTAAATCGCACACTCATAACTCAAGCTCAGCAGCGTGCCGCGACTACAACGAAAATATTGATTGTAATGCTCTGCTTTACGCGGCTCAGCCCGACGCGGTTTTTTGACCGTATGCGCAAATTTATATCTCCTGTAACGGTACATCGTACGTAACTATATTGTTCTTTTTAATTTTTCAACGGAGGACGTTTTTACACATGCAGTCAATAGTTTCAATATTCGCTCTTTTTAAATGATTATTTCGAAAATTCTTCTAAGCAAATGTTTCCTAAGTTAGAAGTAAGTATATTTAAATATTTTGTGTGAGCAGATTCAAAATCGATAACCGCTTGAAGACATTTTTGATCTAGGCAACGGGCAGTCACTAATGCATGTGTAACGTGTTCGTCATCTGAAGCTTAGAATAATAATTGTAGTTTAGTTCATAAATTCTTAAATTTAATAATCTAAACATTCCAATAATAGCTAAATAAAATCTACTGTCTGAAATCCGACCTATTACGTTTAAAACAATATTATTATAAAATCTAATTGTTAACTTAAAGTAGATAAGATTAGCGCGTAACCGCGACGGAACGTTATTCCGTCGGACGCTCGCAACTCTGTAGTGCGGGGAGCGGGCTGTCATTTGAACACTACGACGGTGAGTCGACGTTTTTTAACCGACTTCACCTCTGCTGGATATGCGAGTTCGCGACACTGTTTTCTCACGGAGTACGAACAACCTAATCTGGATTACGACCTGTGTGCGCGGAACTACAACGGAAGTTTTATTTATTTGGTTCTATTGGACGAATATTTATTCGTAAATCGCTGCGTTTTACCCCGATCGGGTGAGTGTTGCAAAGATTATTTTAATCGTAGTAGTTAACAATGTACTACAATGTTTTTGTGATACAATTATTGTAGCTTTTGTTACACGCTTCGTTAGTTGTAAAATAGTTCTCAAGCTGTAAATGGAACTATCGTTTATAGTCCTACGTGATTTTGCATTGTAAGGATTATGGAAATACCCACTTATTTTTTTGTGTTGGTTGTAATTTATTATGTGCTT
>DWFV01000892.1:0-12450 GCA_018246775.1 Parelbella machaon machaon
TATATATATACTATAAACGTAACATCACGCCTGTAATCTCCGTAGAGGTAGGCAGAAGAGTGTAGTACACTCCCACGTTTCACCAGTTACGTTTGTTTAAGTCCCAATGGAATAGGTGGTAAGCCTATTGCCATACACCGAGCACAAATCCAGACTCCGAGTCACTACTAGAAATTATAAATTAGAAAAATCCAATAGTACCCGACCCGGGATTTGAACCCAAGACTTCCCGATCGGCAGCCGCGCTTGCAACCACTCGAGCAACGAGGCAGTCTATGTACTATATTTCTTTTATAATCACTATCTTATCAGCTGGATATCTTTTATAATCAATATCCTATCAGCTGGATATTTTGATGGACTTATAGAATCTTGGCGTTCGTTTTCCATGATTCATAGTAGATAAACAATTTATATCAGACAACACATTACTGACCAATGTAGCAGCCTATCTCATTAATTCATTTTATTCTGAGAGGAGTTTCATATCACAGGAGTACGGAACGCAAAAATATCTCTATCCTTGATAATGATAATGATGTTCCATTTAAAATCTAATTAAACAATACACGTAAATAATACTATACAAAGGCATATACAGACTACGACAGGGTATTAAAGACTGTAATAAGACGGTATATGGGAGAATCGTTTCTTGATTAATGCTGGTCCCGTCCAACATGTCGATATAGCCTTACACACGTACGTGACGCAATAATTCTGCGATGCGCTGAATTCAGAGGTGAGCCGACTATTTTAATTAACATTAATTTATCTGCTTCAAATTTTGTTCAGCTATTCTCACGTAATAGTATTTGAAGTATACATAATATGCAAAAACAATCGTGTTCAATTGTGCGCATTATGAAGAAATAAAAAAATGGCATACATATATTTCAGAATATATGTCCTATATTTATATTTCAGAATATACCTATGTCCTTTGACGGTAACCACTCGCCTACACTCTATAATCTCGTATATAATAATAGGTGTTATTCTACCAACCATGCTTTTGGTTCAAGAACATAATATGTAGTACAAGCTTACCTGCAAAAGAACCGTCTGCAGTGGAATTTACTATTAAAATTAAACGTGTAATGCCGTTTGTGTAGGAACCATTTAATCATGTTGTATATAAAATTCTTTCATAAAAAATAATTTCTTTAAGCGTTCATCTGCCAACCCTAGATCTGCAGGGCGTGCACCCCACGTCTTGCGCGTTTTGTTATTCGAAACATTGGCGTCTTAATGAAACCACGACGCCTGGAGCCCTCACTAATGATGACGGATCCTCTGAAAGGAACTGACTACCACACTCCTCATTATCTATGAACTGAGCATCCTCCCATTATTCTTTTCCAAGCCCCCTATTATGCTTGTTAAGTGATGAATTGAGTCATTTCTCTCAGCACGCTTAACTGTTTATTTGAACATTACCGGCAACCAAAAGATTTATTTTCACATTAACAAAAACAATTGTTAACTGATAACACAGAAACCACACGGGTTTTGAATATATGAAGAGAGCGACGGATGTGGCAGAAGCACGTTAGGTCTGTAACAGCACAAATAATTGACACTCGTTACTATATGCCTACCTCGGCAAAATACAAAAGTATTATGTTACATTTTCAATCCCGCTTTGATATTTAACCGTTCAGATATAGAAGACGGTGGCAGGAAATAGGAGGAAAGCTAGCGGAAATGATGTTGTCCATTGAATAAAAACTTTTCCGGAGTTGGAATTCCGAAAATAACTTAGTTGCACTGAGGTATTTCAATTACAAAGATAATGAAGCAACAGTTCAACTAATTCAATGAAATTCCAGGATGTGTCACTGCGACCCATTGACATCTACGCCCAATATTGAAAATGGTTCTAATCCTGCCAATCCGCCCGAGAGATATTGCGATGCCTGTCAACTAACTTGAAAATATTTGACTTAAGGGTCTCCCTACCATTTCATCCAGTGCAAAATAATAATGTAATCACTGCTTTTAAACAACAGAAAACAGTTCAACTATCCCTGAACCAAATTTTCAGCATACTTAACAGTTTTTTAATCATAATTTGATATGACTGTAATCCCTGAAAGAAATTTTAAAATGTAGAAGGCAATGAAGAGATATAAAACTTCTAAATGTGAAAGAATTTAGAAGTTCAATAATAATAGTGACATGTATGAAAACATCGTAGTAAAACCGATAAAATATTCAAATATGACAAAGTCAAACACTGTCGATCGCACGCTATGTTTGCTTTTCAAATATGTTTTCTGATGTTCAGGACCGTAGGAAGAAACGTATTTCTAATATGTTAGATGTATACATAAATATACAAGATTAAAAAATAAATTAAACCTTTTATTGTAAGCAGACTCATCACCCAACTACGCGCATGATCACGGTTGTACGTGTGTTTTAATCGAATTGCAACATTTTTAGATTTAAAGAATCGGAAACAACCATCACTCGACAACCAGGAAACGAGTCGAAAGTAACATTTCTAATTCTTCCAATCAACTGCATTCCAGCTGTCTGTCTATAGACGCGTAACAATTTTTATTGACACAGGAAAAACATAGTAAAATAGAATGAAGTCTATATTTCGAAAACTGTTGCAAGATACTAAGTTGGGCATAAATTGAATGGTTTCATAAATAAAACCGTCTTCCAATGTTATCTTCCTTTGTCAAGAGTTCGTTCTGTTATCAGTGACATACATATATTACAAAAATGTTCAATACTCATTTCAACTCAAGTAATTATTTTTAAGAAGGCGTATCTATACCTAAAATTCACCGTAAGCTTATGACCAAATAGATCCCAGCTGGAAGATATCCAATCCCAGGTGAAGTTGCTTTCAAATCCGAAGTAAATTCTCCTCTTATCAGTACTACTAGTTTGTACTTTCCGACTAGTCGACTATAGTACTAGACAGTTTACTTGTTACAAAAGTTGGACGCCAGATAACCAATGTGAAACTAAAGACAATTCGATACAGATGTATATTATCTCAGAGCTAAAACAAGAATCAACTTTGTTATCGGTATAAGATACTATAGGTTATTTTTTGAAGTGCAGTAAATAGCAGACAAAATATTCTAGTAAAATAGTTCTACTGATAATGCTGTGTTACGAATACAAATAAAAATGCGATTTTCGCGAAATTCCTTTGTATCGTTATGATTAACGATTCAAAAGATATGAATTTGACTTTCAAGTCTGCCAATATAGCCTACGTAATCCTGGGAATTTTCTGTATGAAATTAGAAATCTTAATGTAACTGAGCAAAAGACAAAAAAACCGATCTGATTGACACAATTTTATCAATATAGTACCAATGCTTGACAACCCTTGATATCCTGATCTAAACATAAATAGTGAAACCTCTATAGTGCTTATTTAAAGAGATACTTAGTCTTTCGTTTGTTTATTTTTGCGGTTTTGGTTCATTTGCTTGCATCCAAAGCGCTGTTAAGCCTAAAATGCATAAAAGTATGTTTTTTCTGCACATGTTCTGTTTCGATATCTTCTTCACATCATTATCACTTTCAAATCTACTAACATTTATGAAAATCACTCAGCTGACAATAAGATAACATTATTAATTTATATTTATTCGGAACAACATACCCGTAGTATTAAATGTGATTGGATTCTCAGTCGATAGCAGGAACAACAAGTTGGTAATATGTTTTAATATTGTTGTCACATGGAGCTATTTCAATTTCCTAGATACTCCGTTGTATTGGAAGAAGATGCCGAGAGACGAATAATAACAACTTAAGTCCAGCTCTCCAGACTGTTATGGCTAGTTCTCTATGGTCTGCAGCACATTGAGAATATGAAGTGGATTCAACTAATCGCCTCATACTATTACTACTGGTCACGCCAAGTAGGTACAGGGTAGTCAGAGAGAACCGAGTGCCAAATAATTCTATCAATATATCGGTATACATATAAATCATGATAAAAATACTTAAAATAATTTCGAGAAATGGGGTATATGTTAATTAAATGTATTAATGTCTCAAAAACGAAAGTTAACCCGATAAAAGATAATAATAAAAAAATTATAAAAGATGAAAGACATAAGAAGATTTTGCACAAAAGTATCTAACAAATTCAAACATTTCGCATTGAAACAGACAACTAATTTATTTATAATAAACATATACTAAAAGCCTAGATAACACGTCCGTGAGCTGTTATGGCATTTAAAAGGCAAAATCAGTCTGTATACTTGCAAAGGTGCATCCGGACAGAATAGAGGACCGCAGTGCACTGCACGCTTGATTACACGATTTAAAACCTGAAAGGATAGCGAGGTGAGAGGAAGTCTTTCATGGAATACGAGGCGTTTATTTGACTGAAATGATGAAAACTAAAATTGGAAATATAACACGACATAGTAGTCATTTTTCTTTTTCCACACTCAATCACTTTAAAAGAGTGAAAAAGATAATGAATTAGATGTTTGTGTTAGTTTTTTGTTTTTCCTTTTTTTTGTCTTATTAATATGTCTTTTATTGATTATATGTGTACCGTGTGCGTTTTTCGGGATGGCCCGACTACTTTCGGACCTGTACGAGGTTCTTCCTTATGAGCTCCCGCCGTTCGCAGCGAAGTCACGGCAGACACTGACTTTTATTAATTTGGTTATTATTTAGGTCACCGCATAATCTTAATTTAAAAGTCAGCTTCATCATCATCAGCCTATTACGGTCCACTGTTGTACACGGTAACTTAGCTGAATTCAATCTTCAGCTCCTCGTTTCCAACCACCTTCAGCCCCTTTGCTGGAGGGCGTCTTACGCTTCAACATTAACGATCTAAATCAAATTTGTTGTCTACTTAAAATATTGAATATATAAACTTGTAATGTTTTCCATGATTCAACGTTAAATAATAAAAATAAAAAATAGTACCTCTTATAAATTTCAAGTGGATTATATTTTTTTTAAATTAATGCGAGAAGCCGTGCTTTGCAATCCCCAACCCGCATACCAAGCGTGGGGATTATGGACAAATTCCCCTCAGGGGAGGCCTATGTCCAAGCAGTGGACTTACAATTAGACAGACTGATTATGAGTAATACAGTTTAGGAGGACGATGCAACATCTGCAGCTTTTTATTGTTATGTTCATAATGTTTATTGTTTATAAAATTGTTACAATTTTTATCAGGTTTTTGTTATACAAAAATCAATATACATGCTAATAATATTATTATGTTTACCTAAATACATACATACTTCTATGAGAGTTTTCGGCAATCAAACAAATTCAAGGACGAAACCAAACAAGGGTGAACAATGCTGTTTACTTATGCAGGCCAATTGATTTTGTGTGAGTCAGCATTTTTCGGTGAATGCAAAAGGGTAAAGCAAAAGGGCGGGGGCTATTTATGTATTGAATTTATAATTGGAATAGATTTAGCTAATACTTTAATATATAGTATGAAAAGTACGATATAGTTCTGTTACTGGAATTATTGTCTATGAATTCGCGTATTCTGATAAAATATTAAGAGAATTAAACGATTGGCTTATTTTGTTTTCTTTATCCTATCTGATGTTATGTGAAGAAAAGGAGATCAAAAACATCAGACGTAAACAGATAATTTGTATTAAATTACAGTAATGTAAGGATAAGATAAGGAAAAGAAGAATCTAGAACACTGTTCTTCGTTATATGTATGCGGCCTTAACACAACTCTGTCTAATGAAGCCACATTCAAGCAAGCGTGACTTTGAAATGTTATAAGATTTAGCGACAATGGGATTCTTGTGTTTATTATTATATTATATGTAACAGAAAAGTTACGTAAATAAATAATAAGATAAACTGATTATGGGACTGTTCAATTTGAAGAACTTGTTGAAATGAAAAAGCGCTATAACATTGAGTTCTCCGCAAGGACTACTTTAGGTGACTTATGGTGACCGTTTTCTGTTGGGCTTGTTTGGAGCAAAAAAGAGCTTAAAACAACTCTTACTATAGTAGAAACTCAGTTTGAAATAGGCTAATAAACTAAAGATTGAAGTACTTAATTTCAAAAAGTAACTAGACGTGTTATTTGTTCCCGAAATAGTTAAGTATATCGCAAGGCGTACAGATATATAGAGCAATGTAGAAGGGTTTATCGATTTCTCTCGTAGTACCCTTAATCTATGTACTTTACTAATACGGATGGGTAAGATGAGCTTAGAGAAGCAAATCGGGGTCTTTCAGTAAATAAACTTAACGGATTCCAAGTAATAACTGTATTAAGGATTGAGATGAAAGATGGAGCTGTTAAATTTAATAATAATGCTTCCGTAGAGCAGCACTCATCATTAATATTTGAGTAGAACAAATAGAATGGTCGCATCTGCAATATCCGACATAGTGTTCTCATAGCACTACCCCGTTCTCATTCCGCTGGAAAATAAACGGGAAAAAATCCAAGCGTAAGGGTTGTTTGCGAGCTACAAATGCGAGCGTGTGTAGAAATGTTGGAAGAAAAGAAAATTTACACGCTGTGCGCAAATAAGGGTGATGTGTAGGGAATATCATGTTGCAAGTTGTTTCGTTATTATAAAGAAAAGTAAAGAAGGAGTCAATAATGATAGAGATAAGTGACACTCGGTGGTGTCTGCATACACCGTAAAGGAGCTGATGCGACCAAACAATACAATAATAATAGATATTTTCTAGAAATAAATTTCCAACAAAAATACTTGGGTCCACTTTAAAACTCGACATATCCAAATAGACGAGATGTAAGAAAAACAAACAAGACCCATGTTAAACCAAACTGAATAGATGCAAATTAAAAACAATAGCATGTGGGTCGGAAAGCAAGATAGTTCAATTTAGACGGGTATATCAATTGACTGAGTGACGATGTTATGAATTTATAAAGGTAACATGGGAAGAAAATAGAGGTAACATGTAGGATAACAATACTTCGCCCGCCCCACTTCCGCCTATTGTAGTGTACACGTAAGTTAAATAAGCTTCACGTACGTAGAAGATAATCTCCGCTACGTTAGCATTGTGTTAACGAAGTAAACTAAGCGATTCTTTGAATTCTATACAATTCCTTGAATTTCGTATAATTTTCAGACTGCTAAAACTCAGTACACCTGAATACATTCTTCGAGGATACCTCGCTACGATTAGTAAGATCAGATAAAGGACTGGATAGATCCGAAACCAGTAGGACTATCCCGAAATAAATATTAATTAAGCAGGTACATTATTTAGTTATGGAAATAGATATTTTATAAAGGTAACACAATTATGTTTTAACAAGATCGTTGAACGTTTATGAATCAGTCATCGAACATGAACTGAAACACAGAACAAAGACAAATTGAAATGTCTATTTTAAATATGAATTAAGGAAGATGCGTACCAAATTGTAGACCGTAGGAAACGTACACAAACGAGAGCGTTAAGTTACAGCTTCTAAGAGTTTACAAACCGTCAAACACACACGTTAAAAGCAATACTAAAACATACAGAGTCACGTCAGTTGTACGAGTTTACATCTCAGTTTCAGCAATCAACGGACATTGATCGAGAGCGCAGAAGGCAGCGAGCTCTGCAATAAAACAATCGAATTCATGATTCACAAACAGTCGTACACACACAAACGCACACCCCACTCCACAACACAAATACACACACCAGGCTTCAGTAAATTTGATAGTACAAACTTGGAACAGCGGACGAATATTTTTATTATTACATTATTAACCGACCTATTGTAAAACACATTAATAATAAACAACAGTCACAACATGCACCTCCGACCCGATTCCGTCGGTTAACTAAGTAACGTAAGTAGGGGACTAATTTAATGTGGTGAATTTAAATTTCCGCCAATCGACGCTACAGTATGTGTGCCGAGCATTTATAGGACTATTGTTTGACATTTTATAAACCGACTGCAAAATTGTTTTAAAACATTTTAAAATCGTGTGTTGGGCACCAAATAAAATATAGCAGATATTGTAACGAAGTGTATTATAGACGTTGAAAATAGATTTTCCAGTAAAACGTTAACTACTCTCTATATCTTTAATAACATTGGCATTTCAACAGAAATAAAGGATTATGGTGTAAGCAGGGTTTAGGGATATCCGCTCTTAGCAATAAATTCCCTCGATGCCGATGTAATAACCTAACACAGATCAATCGACCCATACCTTTCTTACACATCTCTTTCTTCAAGAAATGCACGAGAATCCTCTTAAACGATCCAACGAACTTTGTACCTAACACTTTTAATTTCGACAGTTTTATTTAAATTTAGTGGAATAAAGGATTGAACATGTAATGTCTAAATATTATGCGTATTATACATATATCCTGATATGTAATTAAGAGAACTATGCGAAACTGTGACGAGACTGGCGACCACATGTCCCAAGTTGGATACATTGACTTCGCAATAGCCAGATGCTTACAAGGTTATTGCCTCCTTCAGCTTACTTCTGTTTCTTAAATTTAAATTATACGTTACATTTCAAAAAAAACAATATCTTACCAAAATGACAGCATATCTTCAGTAAATGCTGATTGTAGCAAATATGGTTTTTTAATACGTACATAACATTTATAAAGCACCGTTACTTTAATATACACTTCTACCGCGAAAGCAAAGACACGTAGCAAGGCAACACTGATTTATACAACGAAGACAAATATATGACTATAGGATAAGTATAAAATTTTTAGCAAACGAACATAAGTTTCTCACAACTTGAATTCCCGCTCTCCCCCGCGATTCAAGCGACAGAAGGCACAACGCATATGGTCCACTACAACGACTAGAATACACTTAACAACTAACACCACCAACAGCGAACTTCGATTAGTCGGGGCTCGATTCAAACCTAGCGCCACCAGAGCCTGACAGGGCAGTCTTTGTTAGGCACGGTCCGGAGCCGCGGCGCCAGCTGTGATCGGCATGCTCGAGCGAGCGTGCGTCTGGCGACAGAACGATCGATGCCCGGTAACAGATTTACATGTTACGCGGAGAAAATCCGGAAAGTTTGTCACGTGGAATCGAAAGCGCGGGCGGCGAGTACGGCGCGCCCGCACGCCCGTAGTGCGCGGCGCCGAGTGCCGCCCGCCCTGCGCGCTGCTGCCGCCGCCGTGCCGCCGCGGCCCACGGCACACCGTACTCCGCAGCGCGTCAGCGGACCGCCCGTCACCATTTACATAATCACTTACATCGACACCGACTCCAATATTGACATTGAGATAACTTACACCTGTCCCTTATCTCGTATAAAGTGGGCGAAGTTCGGAAAACGAATACTTAAACTTCATGTATTGTTCGTCTTAATAACATCTGCACAAATATTGAAGCGAAACCGTTTAGGCATCGATTGACAAACATGGGAAAATATGACACCAATGGCAACATATAGCTGTATAAAAAAATCCTATCGAAATTTCATTTACATTGAAAGTGCGATTTTATACTTCGATCATTAAGGTCCCAAATGGTGCGTTACTGTTAGGGGTGGTTAGGGTCGAGGCGTGGTAAATAGTAGAGAGCGGGGAAGGGACGGCGTGAGACGTAGAAGTATCGATTTTAGCTACCCCGCCCTCACCCCTAGCGCTGCGACGGTGTGAGTGCGCGCTACGAGTCCTCACTGAGAGATGGTCGGCAGGGCAGCGAGCGTGTTCGAATATTAACAAATGCTTTGTTCACACCATGCCTCAGTGCCTCCACAAACACCACCAAAGGCCTTTTGTGCTGTCACTATCAGCAAACATTATCAGTCACAAGTAACTCACTTGAATAAAAGGGAAACTTTTAGCCACATATAAATGAGCTCTAGTCGAGCGTAACAATTAAATTGACGAACATCTTATATGGCAGTGTACGGAAAAGTGTAGATAACTACATTTTCATACATTATAGTAGATATATGATAGAATAATATCTAATAGAAAGTATTTAATAATACTCGTGTGTAATTTATTAAGTTTAGCTCATTCTAGCAGTACAAATAATATAACGAATGTTTAGAATCCCTCAATAAAGTATTAGACCATTTAAAGAATATAATCATATGTTTGGTGAAATTGAAAACGCGGCGACCACTTGTGGATTGAGAAGTGATTGCCATTGGAAAACAGATTTCTAATGCACTTCAATTTATACCATAAGTATAAAATAGAAATATGTGTTTCAAAGTATGTTTTTTCTATGGTAAAAATAGGATTAAATTTAACGGATTTACAGTGTAAATCAATTAAGTCAGTGTCACGACAACTAGTCATATTTTATTTTTGACTGAACGCGCTATAGAGCAAATATCGTTAATGTTAAATTGTACTAAGAATTAATGCAGTACTAAAATTGAACAGTTTGCCAGGAAAATCCCCACAATAGCAATGAATCATAAGCCCGCAGGGGGCTTTTCAATTCGACTCTCAGGAAGGCTTAAACAATATGAGCAGTCACTACCTTTTGTCAGACGCGAATTGTCATGAATACGGAAAAAATAAACAGAGTTAAAGTATGAGGACTAAATAAAACATACCTGTCATCCAGCTGCGGATACTGAGACAGCTGCTGGTAGTTCATCCGACGACCATAAAGGGAAGCACCTCCTTCTGACATGTACCCGTCCATCAAATCATTGTTTCTAGCACACTCCATTTCATTGACATTCAATCTCCTCAAACAATCGCCATCCGACATATACCCGGATGCTATTTCAAGGTCGCAATAGTCGGGGTTCGAGAATCCAGGACCATAATTCATTCGATCGCGGATTCCAACATTTTCTCGGCCAAAGTTTGCCTTCACTGTATTGGCATGATGTGGATATCCTGGGATATTTTTCTGCGACAAGCCTGTTGTCCTCATGGGTAACGTCAGATGACTATTATAACCTCGAAGTAAAGGTCTCATAGGCATAACATTCATTAATGGATTCTCGTCTTCACCAAGCGAATTATCCCGACAATGCGAAGGTGTACTCGATCGACTGTCACTATTTTTATTTAACTCTGTTAAAGTCCTATTGTGTTCAAATGATGGTTTATGACTATGCCCCGTATTTTCTGGTATTCTTTTCTGTGCAGCTTCCTTTTCAGACATTTCGGCTTCGTTAATAACATCATTGATGTAAGTAGCATTCATATCTAATCTTTTCGAAGACGACACATTATTAGATTTGGATGCTTCAGACCCAGATTCACTAGAAGGTCTGTAAATGACACTACCATCGCTTGAATTCGACTGCTGCCCTGTTGTACTATGAGTAGAATTGGAATGAGAGCTTTCTGTCATTTGGGAAGCTATATTTTGATTCCCAGCAGCTACAACTGGCATAGGAGAGACAGCTAATGTTTGCTTTTGAGAAACTTCTCTACTTAAATTAGATTGTTCTCTAGTAAATGGATGAGCACTTACATTATTAGTAGAATTTAAACTGGAATTGCTCTGTATTGGACTTAATTGACTATTTGTACTTTTATGTATAACATGTCTATCATCTTTAGATATTTTGGAAGTTCCTTTTACAGCTGCCGTTGGTTTTGGAATACCAGTGTGATTTTGCTGGGGAACATTTTGTGACCCTGGGGATAGTTGCGTTTGAGATTGCGATTGATTTAGCAAATTTTTCCCGTGTGCACCTGAATGATCATGCATTTTCTCTGAGTTATCTGATCTAGTTTCACTAAGTTTCATCTGACTACCAGACAGCTTAACCATCTTAGACTCTGTTTTAGGTTTTCCGGTTCGTGGATGATCGTCTATCATATTTAGTTTTGTATTACTAACTGATTTTGGTGCTGCCAGTCTAGATTCTTTATCCCGAGAAGGAAGTTTTGGACTATTTCTTGATTTTTCATTATTAGTCGTCTTCATATTACCTTTACTAATGTTCGAAGAAGAATTCGAATCTTTTACAGGTTTTGAGTTCACCAATTTGCTTTTTACATTTTTCCCAGATTTATCCTTAGTAAGCGTGTCATTTTGCTGTCTTATAGTTTTAGGTCCAATTAAATTTGATGATTTGATATGTGCATTTGTTGCGTTTGATGATTCATTGAGGCTTAAACTAGAATCAGATCTTTCACTTTTTGCCGACGAAAACCCACTGGACGAACTTGTGCGTTTAGACACCGCGGTGCTTTTACTATTTTGTTTTTCACTACTTATTTTGTCTTTATTAAAGAGCTTTAATTTATCTAACATGGAGTGCTTTGTAGGAGTCCCATTATGGTTTGTTGGGGATTGAGAGTGTTGTTGAGGAGTGCTTATTAATGTTGATGGAATTTTGCTACCAGGCGCTAATAACGACGAATTCGGACGGGATCTGTTGAAAGACAAAAAAGCAATCGATATCACTACGCTATTCTATGTTTTCTAATCTCTATAATATAATTTACTACAGATTACATGCATTAAAGCTGTATATA